>DWDX01000673.1:0-23864 GCA_018245675.1 Agara michaeli | reverse complement strand
AAAAACAGTAATAATATTATTGAGTTTGATTTTAACACTACTTTCCTCATGTTGGGATTAATAATTGATTATTATAAATAAATGGTGGTTCTATCCACCTAAACACATACTTATTATAAGACGAGCTGTGCCCCCCGGAGATTTTGATCCCGTAGAGGATTCGGAATGAAAAACAGCCTATACGTCGCCCTATAACCTCAATTCCCAACCGACCGACCTGAAACTGAAACTTACTGAAAACTGACTTTCAAAGGCAAATTTTCGCCCCCATGGTTTACATTGTTATAATTTACGTAAGTTCATATTTATGCAAATAAACGTCTTTGTCTTTGTCTTATCAAAACATCGATAAATCGAATGTTTTATTGAAAAAGAAAAATACTAATTTCATTTTGGATCGTTTTATTCTTATCAAACGTTATCAACAGCTAACCGTTGCTAGACTCGTAATACACCGTTAGTAGCTAAATAGTTCTTAACCACAACATCAACAGTAGCTGTCCGTTGTTGAGTAATGTTTTTCATTAATTTAACACAACAATTTCCCATTTCCTGTGTTTACAACGTCGTTACGTTACCGCCTTCCGCTTTAAACGAGGATTATGTATTATATTCACTTTCATAATGTTAAGCATGATTTTTATGTTATTCAATAAATAAAATGGCAATTAAAACTTAATTTTAAACAGCAATGACAGCTGTCATTTTGACATTAACATAAGAAGGACATATACTTCGGTGTGGTTTTTTTTTTAATTTATACAATACTTACCTAACCCATAAGAGTAGCTACAAAATACTGTAACCCCTATATCTTCCAATGGAGATGTTCAGAAGTCTCATAGAAGTCCGCGATTGAAACTCGTTTAATAATTAATCTATTTAAATTATGATTACCGCTTAATGCGAAACTTTATAGGTGTCTTGTTTATAACTCAATAATAATGAGACACCGGTTTATCCAGGTGTATATTTACTTGCTACTTCACATTGGTGTGAATAGATTATAACTTGGGATAAAACTATATGTACCTATATAGCATCTTTTGCGTGTATAGACCGACTCGTTTGAATTATGTAAAAATTGGAAAAAAAAACATGATAGCAAAATAAAATCGCACCACCTCACATTAATTAAATTTTTGATTGTAAATACTGCTAGTTATGTTGGTGATCCAATAAATAAATAAATAACGTTTGTAGTATGTATTTTCAGCGCGACTTTGTCGTTTACGAAAATTATTTATTTATTTACAACAGTATATATATGCAAACATTACAGATTAATCCAAGTCGTGTGTACTTTGGTTTTATTTATTTTTAACGCAATTGGGTTTTGAGTTTTTTTTTAAATAACAATTGTTTTTACAGTCGCCTCTTTTGATATATAATAATCATTGGGGCACACAGTTACGCCCATTTCTCATAGTGGTAGGCAGAGGTTAATGATGTCAGCCGGCTACATGTTGACAATTTTCTTTCTCCTACTTTCATCAAATCAATCATCCATACCCGTTTAGTAATACTCTTAACTGGCTTTGTTTTAGAGCGCGCAGTAAATATGCATTTTCATAATATACCAGCTGACCCGGCAAACGGATAAAAAAAATTAAGAGTGGGGGGGTATTAAGGTGAAAATTTGGTTTTAATGGTATTTTTTGATGCCAAATCTAAAAAAAATTTTTTTTTTTTATAGAGTCATCCTATTGTATGAAATATACTTTACGGCCAATTCTCATAGATTAGGATAAACATTGAATAAATTCATAAAAATATGTCCAGCTTTTTTGGAGGAGTGCAGCCAGCGTGACACGAGATTGTTGTGTATTAGATAATATAAGTCAATGTTAACCTAAATAGCATCGGACTACTTTAGGCATACGGTCTTTGGGTGCTATAGTTCAGTGGTCAGGGCATCAGAGCGTGTGGATTCGAGGTCGCCCGTTCAAATTCTACTTACTGTCACACTTATAATTATGAAATATTCATTTTAAAAATATATTTGTACTTTTCAAAAATTACATTTTATAGTAGACTAGCTTTTGCCCGCCCCCGTCGCCGCAATTCCCTTTGGAGGTAGAAATTCGTAAAAATCCAAAATAAAATGTAGCCTATGTTACTCGTGGATAATGTAGCTTTCGAATGGTGAAAGAATTTTTAAAATCGGTCCACTAGTTTTTGAGGCTATTCATTATAAACAAACATACAAACAAAGCTTCCCTCTTTATAATATTAGTGCAGATCGGTCACTTCAGATATTGTTTTTATTTTTCCTGTTGTCCTCGACTTTAAATAATACAGCTTTTTGTGTTCTCGCAATGCAGTTAGCTTTTCGGGGTTATTCCTTATTTCTTCATAACGCTTTCTTTCCCTTTTTCGCTTTAGTGCTAATATTTCTTCCCTAGTTTTCTTTTTCGTAGGTTGTGGCACTTTTGTTTCTGTGAAAAAAAAAGTCCTCAACAAGTTAATAGTATTAGCAAGCAAGAAATCTAATGTTCTAAACCAAAATTATTAATGTCTCAGATATGAATTTAGTGTCATGTTGTAATATGAGTGGCCTCTTGGTCTAGCGGTTTGAGATCTTGACCGCAAAACTGGAAGTCGCGATTAGGTATGTTTCCCGGCCAGAGCTGAACTTTTGAGACCAGAAACAGAAATTTTGACATCCGCAGATACCGCATTATTAAAAGTCGACATCAGCGGATGCAGTGATGTGTGAGGGTGTCCCGAGATACCTAATTTTCATCACTGAGGTATTAGGCTAATACATTAAATTCGTTCAAGGAACAAAAACTGTGTCAATAGATCTTTCCTGTAGTAGGTATCATCACTTTCCTGCCTACATAAATCCAGAGTAGTGATAATTTTGAGGTTATTGATTAACAACACTTTTACAACTTTGTATTTGAATGCAACGCTTCTACGTACGTATAAAGTTATGTACATATTATTGTTATATCTCTGCAACACCGGCTGTATTTCTTATACATTAATTGTAAGCTCGGTCCTGATTGGAATGAACCCTTCAGATAGGCGAAATATGTGTATCAATTGCCATCGATTTCATTTATTAGCCAATAGGCCAGCCTTCATATTTTGATTATGATCCCTATTACGTTGACATTAGAGTCCTATATAAAGGAAGTCGGCAATGTAACGATCCAATTTGAGCCCTAAGCAACGGAGTTGTTAACTTGTATTTGACGTCGAAGATTTGAGTTTTATTTCGTACAGGACATTGCCACCAATTGTGTTCGCGTCTATAACAGGGAGTGCACTGCATTTAATTGCATAACTACAAACATATTTCTTCAATAATTTGTCAAATATATTTATAATTGTACGAAATATGCTATCATCAATGTAACTTATCCCTTTAGGTATAACTTATTCGTTGAATAAAACTACTTAATAGACAATAATAGGAAAGCATGTGATAGACGAGGATTCACCGGTCTCACTTGGCACCTGCCAGATATACGGATCGGCAACCAATCTCCAACAGGGCCATAGATAGGACTAAGACGTTACAAGTGTTTAATGTTAGTACATATTAGTCAAGTTAGTATAGGTAGGTCCTATTCCAAGATCACCACAAACCTGTGGCTACTACCCGAGGACTGAATTAAGAATTTATATTTATAGAAACACATAAGATTCATAGTTCAATTTTTATTTGGTTTACAAAGGTATCAATCTATCAATGTCGTATAATACGTTGCTTTAAATATACGTTATATATTAACATTCTCACATAGTAAATAGGATATATTTAATATAAGCTTAACAAAATAAAAATGCCTCGAGGAGATGAACAAAACAGATTTCGTACGTTAATACTTACTTAACGTGGCTATCATCAAAACAAAGAAAGCAGTAAAAACATGGCGAGAACTCAGTTCACTTTCTAGTAGTCTTCTATCATGGGATAATGGAACATACTGCCAGCTTTGCAATTTCGTAAAAGGGATGGAGACATTGGTGGGAAGTTCCTACTTGCTTACACATTAAAGCAGGGGGGAAGGAGAACAAATAGTATATATATTTTTTATGAACACATTTCATAATCCTATTATCATTGGTCATTAAAATCATTATAATATCTAGAATAACATAATTTGACACAATTTAAACATAATTTTTTACATTACACATAATATAAATCTAAGGACATGTCAATAAAAAAAAATATAGGAATCTTATCCCGGGATACAGTTCCATACTGTGGACCAATAGGATGCAATACAAAGCACTGTTCTATCACTGACAAATACATCAACATGCCATGATCTGACTAACATTGATTCAGGCACTTCACAAAATGTCATGTCACAATCACAGTATGTAATAGTACAGTGGGCAGAAACACTATGGGGTTCCCAAGATTACAGTTACACTGCAAAAATAGATATTTATTGTAAAACATCAACACACAATCTTATTATAAAATCAGTAACATTAAAATAAATGGCAATACAATGGAATATTGACTGATGTTCCTTTACAGTTGCTTGAAAAAAAAAATGCATTATTAAATGTTGGATGCAGTATATATTTAGAGGGCTATATTCTAATTGGGAGATGGAAAATATTGCATTGTACCCTTCATCAACATACAAAATAATACATCACTGTATCGGACACAATCACTAACTTTCCTTTCTAAAGGCACATCAATTTAGGAATACACTTAAGCAAAAAATAAACAAAATAGTTATGAACAAAATCCAATTAAAAACAATCGCATTAGACGCACTCTTTATAATTAATGGACAGTGAAACTCAGTTTCAGAATACTTAGTTTAGTAATCACAAATTAATTTATTGAGTACTTTTATCCGGTAGAGGTGGTAGGCTGTACGATTTTCCATCTGGGGTCATCCAACAAGTTGGTGGATCATGGTTGTGTCGTCCGATGCACTCTGTCACCGTACCTGCATTGTTTATTCTCAGTTTGGCTGGACAACATCTGCTAAAGAAGTACCAGCAATACCATAGTTGACTTCCGTATGCCTTCTTATACATAAACCTGAATGTATGATTCTGGTATATGAACAATTTTGAATTGCCTCTTGTATTTATGAATATACCTGAAAAGAAGTTCTATTAAAATATAAATTCAAACAGCATACTCCTATTTTACTTTCACTAATTATCCTAAAGGAGAAACTAAAACAAAAAAAAAACACAAAAATATATAAAGCATTTATTCAAATCACGCATATTATATGCAATATGATCTGAAAAGAAAGTTTTAAAATTACAATAAAACTCAAATAGTCAAAATAATCTTTAATATATATAATTAAAACACAATTAAAATAAAGTTATAGTGTGTAATTTCATATAATCAATTAAACATTTACTGGTATTATAAACGTCTGCAAATTTAACAATTTATGGGTTTATTTAAAAATATAGAACATTTTTATAATCATAAGGAGCAACATTTATTTTTATTACAAACAGATTACAGTAACATTCCAAATTTAAATTTGTAAACACATTGTTTTACGAAGTTTTGTTCCAACACTAATATTACCACTATTTCAGTTACTAATACGAACTTCTTGATATATATAGCCCTTCCTATAAATAGCACCGTGCACGTCGTAATTTAGAACACTTACAAGTATAAAAGAAAACAATTAACTGATATGAACACACGAAAACAGTACCAACTACGCGCTCCCTCTTTTCCTTCCTGCATGCTTTTTCTATTATCTACACATGACATGACATAGTGGTTTAACATTATTGACATTTAGTTGACAGCAACGGCATTTAGATTACATAGTAACAAGTCGCCATTTTGAAAGTCCCATTAAGCATAAGTTACTAATGTAAAAATCAGGGCCTAAGCTATATTAGCCCTTAAAAATTATACGTAAATATTAGTTTAATACGAAAATAAAAACTATAAATGTTTTCTATCAAAGTTACATGTAGCAAACATGTAACTAAAATTCTAAAAATTATTATGCAATGACAGAATGTGTGTATTTCAATGTTAATTTAAATTATTTCCCAGTAATTTTACTTCTATGTTGGTTTTCGTTTGATGCTAAATATTATACTCCGTTACACGCTAATTTTGAAACTGGATGATTTAAGACGATTAACATTAGAAATAAGGCAACATTACTTTGCGTCATGCGTGCGTGTTTTGGTTTTCATAACTGGAGTGTATTAAATAATGCTTTTAATAATTTTGTTAACATATGTTGATAGTATTGTACAGATATGTGTTAAAAAAGTTTGCTTATACATGTAACAGAAATTAATACGCTGTGTTCACTTGTATTCATAGTTACTGTGCTTTTAGGTTATATTACCGCTTACAATAAAATACTTTAACAATGTCAAGGTTCGGTGTCATTGTACTGAATAATTATTTGTGTCCAATAATTGTGTTGTTATAAGAAATATATTACTAATGCATATTATTAAACCTAGTTTTTTTTTATTTCTCCGTTCTACGAGTTACAAGATAAGAATTATAACTACATCAGAATAAAGGGAGGAAACAGGAGGCATCATCAAATTATGTTACACTCATAAACCTGCAGTTCTTCCAGTGATTGTGTGTGAGACTTCAAAACGTTCATGTGTTTCCTTACAATATATAAAAAATATTGTTGAAACACAAATTTTTACATGCATACAAATATAAGCTTTGAAAAAAATTTACTTCCAATAATCTATGGTATACTTGTGTGCTCTCATTACACTTCTTCTTCTTACGTCTTTTTATATGGGAAGTTCAGTGGTTAGCAAGGAATAATTTTCATTTTAAATTTGTTTTAATATGAAATTTGAATTTCATATTAAAACAAATTTATTGCATAATGAGAGATGAATTGTAAGAAAACTGTAAATTTAAATTCAAAATACTGCACAATGTTCTGTATTGTCTAAAAGGAAGAATAACATTTAAATGAATAAAACATGAAATATATACCCTTTTGTTTTATTTATCCTCAGGACGTATGTGCCATTTGTAAAATAGATCATACATTATAACGTAAGCTAATATTAGACGTAAGTGAATACTCTTGTGATACATTTACTAATTGAGACATTTTCATTTTAGAGGCAAATTTCATACCAACACGGAAAGGAAGTACACTTTTAGTACACGACGGATATGCATTTAGATTAAAGAATAAACTGGCATACGGGAAGAAGCAATGGTATTGCACATCGAGGACCAAGACTGGATGTCACGTGGATGTCACCACCGTCCTTCATCGGTACAAGAACATCGTGAACAGGGTACGCAACACACACAATCACCCACCACCTGGATTCTACCGTCGAAATGATGGTTCATTCAAAATTGTATAAGCCTCCATACAACAATGCAATTTATACAATATACCAAATTGTTCAAAGAATATTACGGATCAATGAATATTACAACAGCTAACAATGCAAGCTCAGTGATTCTTAAAATTATAATAATAATAGCCGAAACAGATTCCGAAGCTTTGTTATAATATGAAACATATGTAGGCTAATTCATACTTTATAAATTCACTCACTTAACCATGATCAGACTGGCTGTTGACATATGATATATCGAATTGAATAACCCAAAAGAATGAGTTACTGAAAAATGTATGCATCTGATTAAAACAAGTTTTATATCAGAATTTGTTAATACTATTAATGCACAATTAATAATTATTTCATATACCTTTGAACTGGTCTTTAGGGTATAGAGGACTGAGTTGACCAATAAGATACTTGTCTTAAAAGTTAAATTGTAGTGCTGAATGTTTGATTGCACTTAATGTAATTATGAAGTAAGAAGATAAGTGCATATTTTTATAAACTATTGCAATTTAGAACTGATTTATTTAAACTTGTACCTTATAAGAAGACTGATTTTAATTTTCTACCTCAACGAGTACCTTTTGAAACTGACAAAAAGTATTTTTGGTCAATGTTTGTTTTTATTAATTTTATTTTTGATATAAGTTTAGATTTAAGAATTAAAACTGTTGAAACATGAATTTTTCTACGGGTTCTTGTGTTTTATTTCATAAAACAAAATTATATAGTGGCTAGAATACTTTTAAGTATGCACAAATGATAGTACTGGCGGGTAAATGTTCATTATTTATTTATAAAAAATATCTAATGTATTTTATGTTATGTAAAATACAAACTCAATTATATATCTAATTATATTTAAAACACAATTTTGAATAATTGAGAATTGCATTTAAAACAATGATGGATTTTTGTAAAATGTTTTTTTAGTTTTACATAGGCTTAGAAAATTAACTATCTTAGCATTAATTTATTTACTGATTTACAATTGAACTGATTTCTGAAGACTGCTTGTTATTTCACATATTCTTTGCATATTTTAAGTACATTAAAATGTGACATGATTTTATTTCCTCTTCAAATATGACTGAAGACTGATAAGTTATACTATTGCAAACCTGCTTTCTGTTCTTAAATCGATTATTTTGGTACTATTGTATTTATAGGTAATGTATTTTTATATTGTATCCTAAAAATAGTAAGAAAAAAGAATGTATTTTGTAAAAGTGTATGTGGTTTTACAATTTAATTACATTTAATAAATTCTTAGTAGACTTGTGTATAAATCTTTGAATTTCATTAAAATTCCTGTGGCAATTAATTTCCATTTTAATATCCTCTTATATTATATTTAATGACTAATAATAGGTGGTGGATTAATTATTTATAATAAGAGGCAAACCATATTTATCTGCATTAAAATCGACAATGTTTTTTCAAACAAAATTAAAATATCATTTTGCAATCAGGACATCCTGAAAGAAATTACTTCTTTTTTAATTGTTAATCAATTTTTATTTGCACCTTATATTTATAAAATTATTTAAACCAGTCAATTCCGACAGAACTAACATTTGAGAAGCAATATAAACAATCTAGCTTGATTGTTATGGCTAAAAAAGTCAATCTCCCGTTTTGATAGGGCACTAATTTCTCTATAAGTTCTTACAATTAGGATTTCATCCATTTAATCTATATTTATAACCGAATATATTGACCACGGCTTGATATATGATATCTACCGGGACTATGAGTGTGTTCTATAAAAGAAGTTTTTATATTAAAATCCCGGTCCACTACCATGTAGGCTCTGCACCCGTGGGCTTGATGCGTAGAACAATCCCAACGCCACTGAGTTGTTTTGGAGTAAAAATATCGCTTGCAGTACGTATATTCTTTGTATAAAATAAGTTGATTTCCCTTGTTCGATTTTTGCAGTGACACTGAAAATTGAGCGTCAGATAACAGTGATTTAGGTATGTTATATAAGTAATATTTGTATTCTAGCACAACACACGATGTTCGATATTATCCGAAAAATAGGCTCCTAAACAATTTATTCATTCTTTTTTTAATTGTACGAAAATATTTCAGACATTTGTCCATAGATCTTTTTTATATTTTACATGCTTCAAATTAACCGCGGCAATGAAAAAAAATCGTATCTCGGTAATACAGGTAGTTGGGGGAAGTATAGTTTATGTATTAAAGTTTGGAAATAATGACTGTAGAAAAAAGGGGATGATCAGGTTAATGAGAAATAGGTAGGATAGTTTGCAGGTGGATGGAAAAATTTAATGAGTCAGTTGTTAAGATAATATCAGATTTATTTATTTATTGTTCATTAGTAACTGTTTAAACAAAATCTACAAAAAAGCCAGTTTTGTAAACATGTAACTGTCACACACTAAAAACAATAATTGCTCACATAATGCCATAAAATGTCACCTTTAAAACGATTCGAATAAAAGATTTATCACCATTATAGCACTGTTTACTGTCTAAAATTATAGCGTTACGTTTTGATTTCGATTTGCCTGATTGTTACGTCGGTATTACTACGTCACGTCGCGTCACTAATACTACTTGCTTCCTTCTTTTCAAGACAGATTTCTATCGTTGCTGTTACTAATAAATTAATTATTATCAGTCTTTTGTCTCCTTTAAGATCATCTTCTAATATTTGATCTAAGGCTTTCTATGGAATTCAAGTCATAAATCAAATACATTTTATATAAACAACAATTTATTGTCGTCGGTAATCCGTTAATCGGTAAGCTGGTAAGTCGGTAAGCTGTTAATTTCTATGCATATTTGGCTGCAATGCAATGAGTACAGAGGTTTTTTTTGTGATACGTACTTGGCGAAGTACTATTGTAGTCCATGAAATATTTTAGTTGTTTCTCTCTCTTTTTTTCGATCGTAATACCTTTTAAAATTTGCTCTCCACTCTTTTCTTTGAAGTCTGCTGTCGAGGAGTCATTTCATTAATAGGAATAGTTTTTTTTTTCTGCTTTCCTTTTCCAGTAATTTTCTCTGTTTTTTGCTTTATGTTGGGCATAAAGAACAGGGTCGCTCTTTATTTTTTCGTACCTTTCTCTCTCAGCTATTCGTTTCCTTAGAAGGATTTCATCATAGTTCAATTTGAATAATTTGGACGTTCTGGTTTGCACTAAAATTAACATTAATGTTATAATAGCATGACTATTTTTAATAAAAATAGTAATAATTTCTAAATTCTCATGAAAAATCTCATTTACCTACACCATAGCATATTTGTCCAGATGTTTTGTGAAATAGACAAAAATAACCCAGAGACTTTAACTTTCAAACGTTATAATAAATTTTAAAGTGAAATTAACATTTTATTTATACTAAAAACCCGTAATTATTTATGAAAACGCAAATGGACATATGGTGTCAAGTATTATCAATTCATACTATTCTGCTAATATTATAAATCCGAAAGTGTGTTTGTATGTATGTTCCGTGTTGACGACCGAACCGCTTGGCCGAATGTAATGAAATTTAATAAATAGTTTGAAGCCTATATGTGAAGATAATGAACTTAGGTTATATATGTTTAACATATAAAAAGATGTAAGTGACAGTAAATGTGTTTTTTGCCAGGATTTTAATCAGGAATAGATATTTTTGAACATATGAAATATTAACTTTACAAGAAACAATTCTTAAGAAACTAAATTAAAACCGAAACAAATAAACAATAATTAATTAATTTTAAGTAACTTCAACCTGTTTTCTAAGCACTAAATATATTTGATAATTCAGAAATATTTTAAAAATAAAAACATAGATGTGTAATTTTACACGATATTTTTGAAAGGTACATAATTATTTACCTTGTTTTAGTAAAATGTAAGGCCAAAAATACTTAATAATACATATAAGTGTTCTTGACTATAATCTATGATTAAAAAATAATAATAGCATCTCGAGCTCACAACAAAGGTTAATTTATAAACAGGAACTTCATTTTATTAATAAATACATAAGACAGAATTAATTTTAACACAATATAGCTAAAAACGATACAAATATAAATTCAACGGGGAAAAATATGTTTAGGAAACTTTACCCAGGTCTCACCAAGTTAAGCGTTTGGGGTATCTAACTTTTAGATGGACCTTAAAACCATAAACAACAATATAGGCTTATGCTCGGTGCAGTGACCGCTTAACATGAGGTTGTTTAAATGGCCTTTCTTCAATTCTAGAATAAAAAAAATTAATACTTACTACTATACTAAGCATATAGAACATATAATCATAACATCTATCGCAGCCACTTTTTAAAAATGTAACTGCAACCCTTTCTACGACCCACAGCCGAGCACAAAAACGTGTAATATCTGAATCATTCAATTTTTAGTACAACCCAATGTAATGTAGTAAGATTTTTTACTGCAACCCCATTGAAATTTGAATCGTTATCACAAACTCTTAGTGAACTGAAAAATCATCATATTCGTCGCGTTCATATAATTAAAAAGCTTGCTTTGGTCTGTCTTTGATTTATAAAAAAATTACAGTCACCCTATATGCATTTCAAAATGACGTTTGAAAATTCGGCGGAATCTTCACGGGTATTCTAAAATTGAATGGTTGGATCGCCGGGAGGTGGCCATGGGATCCTGTGACTGCTAGTATTGTATTATCGTCTCTGGTGATGAGATAGGCCTTACAGTTCTTCACCTTGGAGCAGTACCACCGCCAGCCGTATTTTAAGGGATACGGATATTTCGAGTAAGTGTAATTTTTGTACATAAGCAGCGTCCGTCCACGTTTAGATTTCACTTCGATGGCTGAAAGAAATTAATCATTTTACATATACAGCAATAATGTTCATTTTCCTTTAATGTCTACCAAATCCCTAACGATCCTAATCTAATCTAACAGAAAGCTTTTCAATTGAATGTAGTGGTCTCGTGTTCGTAGCAAGATATCCATATTTCCACATGAACAATTTGATTATAATAATTATCAGGATTTTTATTTATTATTTTCAAGCTAATAACTTACTGTTTACTAAGTACTTACTTTACTGTTACTGTGAATTAACGTTTTATACTATATTATAGTATCGTACAGTATCGGCGTTAGATATTTAATACTTACCTTGCTCAAAAACATATACATACTTAATTTGATGAAATATGAGACCGAGTAGCTGTGAGTGAGTATTTAAAAATTTCATTTTTCTGTTCATTTATTAGTGCGAATCACAAAATCTACTTCACCGAATCGACAACTGAAATTGGTTACATCTCCAACTTACATTTGGGTGGAGCCGCCGCAGTATTCACGTTGCAGTAAATGCTTACTAAATTCACACACTTAATATTTAACCAAAATCCTTAAAACATTGAACTGGATCACTATAAGTAAAATTATATAGGCACTTGAATGACAACCGTTTACTCACTTGAAAACTGACAATTTACAAATCTTATTTTGTTAAAATAATAAGTAATTTATTGACATATTAAATATTTTGATTTCATATTACTTAGATTAATATTGGATATAAACATTTCAAATAAATGTAAACCAATAAGTGACTTCATTTAAAATTTATTTAATCTATTTCAACTTCAATTAACCTTTGTAGTGCCACTGGTACTTAAAGAATTTGAAGTGATGTACAGAACTTATACGTTACTAACTCTTATTTAAAACAATTTCAAGGATTAAAAATACTTCATCAAAAAAGCAATTTTATGAATTAAGATATCAAAAATTGTTTGCTTTTCCAAAAATTTCTTTTCTCCGAATACACAAAATTGATAAACTTATAATAAAATATTTTCAATATCAACTCCCATTACTTCTACTTAATATGAATACATATATTTACAAAGTAACATTGAATAGTATACAGAAAATATCTGGAACTTTGCACCAGTAATAGAATATTAATCTGTCTCTACGACCAGAGGTTCTCTTAATGCTTCCAAAACGTGATCTGGATTGAGATAATATTTGGGTGGCTCGTGGTTATGGTCTTCGTACGCAGATGTGATGAAATTTTTACTGTCGGTGAAGACGTACGCGTGGCAGTTCTTCAACGTTGAACAAACCCACCTGGTTCTGTTCACCTTGGTGTACTGCTTCCTATAGGTGTATTGATGGAACAGGAGCATTTCCTTACCCTTCCTGGACGTGATCACTACTGCCGTGTCTGTGAGAAAAAAAATTATTTATTATTCCGATGAAACCACGAGAATATTTTGTGAATCAATAAGGGAACAATTAAGAGTAGCTGACAACACTTATGCGAAATTTGTAAGCTAACGATGCAATTTGATATAGCTATTACAATGTCGTTTACCTTTATCAGAATCGGCAACTTCCGTTTTCCTCGGTGGAGGGTGGTAGTGTTCTTCTTTTGTCATTATTATTTCATCGTTATCGTTTAAATAGACAAAAGCCGCACACTCTCTCTTTGATGAGCAGTTCCATCGGGACCCGTACTTTGATTCGTAGGCTTTAAGATATCTATATTCGTTGAACTCTAATATGGTCTTCCCTTTTCTGGACTTAACGAAAACGGCTACAGCGTCGTCTGTGTCAAAGTCTTCCTCCTCTCTATTGTCATTATCATGTTCATTGTTTCCTGCTCCATCCGCTTCACCATCGTCTAAATATTCTTCGTTGCCATCTGTTAAATATATACGTGTTACAAATAAAAAAAATTAACTAATAAGATTACCATATCACCGTTGCCAAAACATATCTTTTAAACCACCACCACCTGAATGTACGGTATATAAAAACAAATTCTCCTGTGATTTATTAAAAACTTTATTACCAATTACTTACAATATATTGCTTCATTGAAAACATTTTCATGTAACAAAGACAAAAAAGTAATACCAAATTTCAATAACCTAGAAGATGCATTGAAATCGATCGCGCGACATCACCAAAATAAAATTCGCTATTCACTACTTATAGCAACAACAACTTAACAGTAAAAAACTTAAAACATATCGCTAATTATTATGTCAATAATGTACCCTAATTAATTCTATTGAGGCACCATGTACTTACGAGTAACAATAAAAAAAAAACTAATCAATAATTTCACAATTCAAAAGACAATCGGTTACATTATTCGATCTCGGAATAGTCTATATAGCATTGGTTCGTGATTGTGCGTGTTAACTATAAGGACCAGCTCATATTTGTCATTAACGTGTGCGTATACGTCGCACTTGCCGCTGTTGGGTTCGTTGCAACACCATCTGCTCGTAGCGCCGTTGACACAAACCTCCTTCCTGAAGGTATGCCCGTTAATCAGTAGGTAAGTCTTACCGGTCGACACGGAAACTACTGTAACTAAAGAAAAACGAAGCGGTAGCATCGGAAGCAATAACAAATGATACATAAAAATGGAAACGACTGAGTTAAAAAGAGAAATATGAAAAACTAAAATCCAATTATATTTACTGGGGAAAAATACATATGAATGGCAGAGTCAATGAGCAAATAAAAGACATAATTTGGAAAAAATAAACAAATTTTATATTGCTTATGCGCTTATAATCTATTTATAAAAATTGCATATCATATAAATAAAAGAAGCAAATATAAATATGCCAAAGAGCACGCTGTACGAGAAATAGACATAAGAAGAAAAATATTTGAGTTTTATCAATACAGCACTTTATGTACAACCTACATTTTACTTGTATAGCTTAAAATATTTCATATCCTGTTCATTGCCATGTTATATATTTTAGATAGTTTTACTAAATGTTAAAATAGATTTCATTGCCAGACCCAGATAGTATGTGGAAGATGTTGGTGTAGGAACCAGTAGCGTCATCCCTTAAAACATTAACGATATAAACGCGGTAAAATCACTGTCCATGCAAGTTCGCTAAACAAAATTCAGATAGAAAACGAGCAGGAAGATCGTGATGGTGATAGAACGGTTTAGGGTTTTTTTATATTCAGAATTATATGTATCTGCAACAAGGCAATGGCGAACCACTTGAAACATGATTACAAAGTTGTTAATATAAAAATATACAGTCACACACAAAACTTGTTTTTCGTCCAAATCGGGTGTATTACGATGTTAGTGGCTCATATATCATTGTGCGTATAGCACGCGCGAGCTAGCCATCATAACGTAAATTTTATCGAAAAACTCCCACGATCAAATAATAACCTCTAAGCCTAATGATTCGGGTACCTCGAATGCTCATAATCTCAGCTATGATCGGATAGTATTGTTATTAAGTAATAACTGAACTAATCTTTCACTTTGATGTACTTCCCGGCATTAGTAATGAAATATTTAGGTGGGGGATGGTTATGTTCTTTTTTATGTAACATTATATTCCCTGTTTCGTCTAGCTTCACTTGCGCCTTGCATTTCGTCGAAATACGCCTAGAACAGTACCATAGTAGACTTCGGCGATGGTGTACATGACTGAATGTGAATTCACCTAGCATCAACAATGGATGCTTTCCTTGCTTGGTTGGAATGAATCTGTATCCTACGTCTGCAAAAAGGTTTAAATTGAATATAATAACAATTGATATTCCATTTATGTTCATTCAAATCTTTCAATATTGACGTTATGAATGAAAAAATTTCGTTACAGGATCAGAAAACGAATAAACAAACGATTTGTTTATAGAACTAGTTTTAATGTGATATACAATGCGAGCTTTTGCCCGCGGCTTCGCTCGCGTTAAGAACTTTCATCCCCTATTTTATCCCCTTGGGGGTATAATTGATCAAAATCCTTTCTTACCGGATGCCTACGTCATAACATCTACCTGCGTGCCAAATTTCAGCCCAATCCGTCCAGTGGTTTCGGCTGTGCGTTGATAGACCACTATGTCAGTCAGTCAGTCACCTTTGAGTTCTACATATTTAGATTATTTTTACAGCGCCATCAATGATAAGAAAATTGACGGTGTCAATAAATTTTTATTTGTCTCTTACAGATACTACGTTTGCCAATATACTGATATACTTTTGTCTAATTTTCTCGTCTTTTAATCAGATTTCCCGCGGCACAACGCTTGTTTTCTGATACCCTTTTTCTAAGCTAACCTAATACCAACCAGTGATTTTTATTTGTGTGTATGCCTAATTACATAAAATACTAATCAAAAGTGAACCATGAAATGAGAAGTACGTCAGGTTTGCAAGAAATGAGATGTTTGGCACTCGGTGCTTTCAGCCTAGCCCGTTATTGTTCTGGCGTTATGGTATAATGTATAACAATAAAATTATATTTTTGATTGAATGACAGGTAGGTTCCGGTGTGTGCGATAAACAACGGAAATGTTATTTTTTATCACACTTGTAAACTATCAGTGTTGCCAGCGTACAGCGTTGTCTATCTGTAATTTATGAATATAAAAAATCGTAATATTTCAAACGTCAAAACGTACGAATATAATAATGGAGTATGTTAAGTAAACAAATAATTTTATTCGTAAGCTGTTAAAATCAATGCAATGGACGGCTACAATGGACAGGAAGATTGAATAAGTAAATTTTGAAAAGCAAACAATATCAACTTAATCTTACATATTGACCGGCTTTAGTTACGCAGTAGGATGGAGGGGGATGGTTATGCTCGGATTGATAGGACTTTATGCTGTTGTTTTTATCAAACTTTAGTCTTGCCCTGCATCTACTCGACAATCTCCTTGAGCAGGCCCAGAAGCCTTTGCTGACTTGGTTGAAAGTATAATTTTCTAGCATCAAGAGAAAATTCTTGCCCTTAGCAGTGGGTATGAATTTGTATTCTAATTCTGAAAAAAATACAATAAATTTATATCGTAATCTTAATTATGCTATACTGAAAATTATAACAAGAATTATACACTGAAGTACTTAAAACCGAAAATGAGCAATTTATTACAATTTCAGATATACATAACTCCAAATTATTACAAATTAAAACCGAATTAAAACAATAAGAGGACAGAGAAAATATTGAACGTAAAAATAAATAGAATTTTCTACGAATCATACGTACAAAAAAACACTGCTTTTAAGGCAAATTTATAATTATCAATTTCATAAAAACATTAAGACTGAAGAAGAAACAGTTGAGGAAAATTAAAAAAAAATTGTGCGACAAGTTTTACGTCATCAACAATAATATTGATTTTTGACTAGTATTTGCATTTTTTGCATATAAATCTAAAACACTCAATATCCGATAACATATTTAATTATGATTAGACACAATTTAACTTTAGAGTTGCTGTACTTACATATTTACAAAAATTTTCGTTTTCTTTTCATTTCTATGAATCGTCTAATCTGAGCGATTAATGGTTTCCCAGATTGTACTTTTGAACGATAGTATTCAACGATGGTAAGCAAGGATTCAAGTGTTATTTTACTGAACAGATGTATTGTTTATAAAGTACACAAATTCACTCAAAGGCCAACAACGACCCGCTTTCAAAAAATTTCATTCGGTTTCTTTGAAACGTACATTAAAATTTATACACACGCTTTCTGACGCTAAAGTATAACCCGGATAATTGAAATTGCTCATTAGCTCCGTGTTATCCGTAAATCACTTTAAGTTGATTGGATTTAGTTAATTCTTAATTGTCGCTACGTAACTCAGTGAAAGTTCTTTGTTTACACAATTTATAGCTTCTCGTGATTGGGACTATACGTGCATAGTTTGCTACGATACTGCGACATTGCGCCACCTCCTATTTTGACGTATTGCCCTCTTTGATTGACATAATAAACAGGCGGGGGGTGGTTGTGGATTGGGTCGTAGTAGACGACTTCTCGGTTTTTGTTAAATTTAATTTTTGCCGTACAATGGCACGCCGTTCTCCCAGAACACGCCCAGTACAACTTATATTTGTTTACATGGTTAAAAGTATAATTCTCCAACATCAGTAGACAACTCTTTCCCGATTTGGTCGGTATAAACGTGAATTCGAGAGCTGAAAAAAGGTTGATCTTGATTAAAACAAACTGCAAACGTAGAATTTCAACTATTCACTGTACTCGGCTACAACGGCGATGGAAACATCGAGAGAAAAGCACAACCATTCGAGTTTTACGTAAAGTTCTGTATGGAACTGAAATCTGCCTTTTCACACTTGGCTAGCGTGGTGGAATATGACCTTACATTCTCATCCTTTGAGGAGGCTCGTGTTCCGACAGTGGAAACAGTGACGTTGATAGCTTACCGGCAACCCTTTTCGCTAAGCTCACTTTATTCGTCTTAATTATCGAATTAAGGGACTTAGAGTTCGAAGTCGGCGTCTGAAGATATCAGAAGCGAAACATCGCAAAATCTAATTCAAGTTATTGTAAAAGTTGTACAAAATTAAATTCTTTATCAACACCAAATCCCTATACAATTACAAGGTTGACATTTTGAAATCGAGCAACAGTGTTAACTTCTTAGGGGAAATTACCACCAGAGGGATATCGTCCGATTTATATTCATTTTTTAATTTTTCTGTTAAAAATAGGTGTTTATACTAATCAGCTTAAATACACCTTTCTTTCCTATTTCTTTTAATATCGATATGATTTTTCACAGCATTTGGTAACATCATACTTTGCAATACAGTCCGTCAACAGTGAGGGCATATCTAGGTGGAATGTGGGAGTGCAGGTTGAATATCTTCACAATTTTCAGCTCCTCATTGACATGGATGTACATCCGGCAGCGCAGCGCCCCGCGGCCCGTGCACCGCCAACACTTCACGCCGGCGGGGCCTCGGACTATATCGGTCGGCAAACTAAACGTGTACCCCTGGAACATCAGCAACCTTCTACCGGACAACAGTCTGATGATAGTACCTGAAACGTGAAAAATATGACTAGTCTATTATATTTTTGATACCATATCGTTCCATTAAAGCAATCTGGCATATTTCTGATTCATTTGATATTATTATTTAACCGTATTGCTTGCTTACTGTTACTGTAACTGTTGGCAGGATACTAGACCGGCGCCCTGCTACCAATATGCTCTATCAATATCTATAGGCTTTATCAATTACATTTGACGTGTGAAAATAAAAATTCAACAATTAGTACTAATACAGACAAGTTTAATTATATTAAATCGTCACACAAAAAGCAGTTACATGGAATATGCGTCATGAGATGTATAAAATTGATATCAAAATAATATTACCCTGTATAAAAATTTGTACATACATCATTTTATCAATATTTCCGCTAAATTAATAACAATTAGGTATATGAATTTTTCCACTAAATTAATACCGCAAGTATTCCACTACTAGTAACAAATATTTATGCACGAATTAATCAGGCCATAATATTAATAACATTAAATATAAATAATATACAGATAGTATTCCGATTTTTTCCAAACACCAAACAAACATAACAAAATCGGACAGGAACAATTTGTTGACTCATAAACTTAGACAATGTTCTGAGTGTAGTCCATTCAAAATACCATTAAGTTTTAGTATCCACCGGGTTAAATATAAATATTAGTTTAATACCGACATTAATAACTTCTGAACACATTAGAAAGAAAAAATATTTTCTACAATTATTAAGAATACTAAGTACTTGCAAACTATGAAGGCCAAGAAAGTCTTAAAGGCTACATAAAATATTTAGACGAAACAAAATATGACGATAATTGTAACTAAACTAACTAGGTGTACACATTATTATAAAACACACAACAATACAGTCAATAGTAAAGTCAAGTCTTATCATATTGTGAGCAAAGTAAGTACAGTCACTAACATTCAATACTACACTAATATGCTAACATTTCGTGGAGCTTGTGGTGCCCTCTAAGTAAAACAGAAACGGACAGTGTTGCCAGTCGATTTTTTTCTCACTAATTATATAATATTTAACGTGAATTTTAAACAAATACTGTACAAAAACAAAATAAGCTGCGTGCATTTGCCGTGGAAGCAATATTAAATGATTCATGTTGTCGTATTTGAAACGTACATAAATTCTATTGATTACAAACAAATTTACTTGAAAGTAGATTTGTTCTGGAAAAAAAAATGCACAAAAATGAGGGAGTTCTGAGGTGACATATAAAAAAAAACACCAAGTACAATCTTATTGAGAACCTTCTTTTTTTCAAGTCGGTTAAAAACAGTTGAAAGTGCGGTCCAGTCAATCTCGGACGCAATACAACGTATATCTACATTAAGGTACTTTCATTGAGTACAATCCATCCGGAGTGATATCGTAGATCGGCGGGTCGTGTGCGTGCTCGTGGGATATACAGACCAGCTCGTAATCATCGTTCACGTGGAGACACACGTTGCACTTCCACATGTGCCTGCCCGAGCAGTACCAGCGCTCGCCGCCCGGCATGGGCGACGGATTCGAGAATGAGTAACCGTTCAGCATAAGAAGCGTCGCTCCGTCCACAGCTGTCACCACTTTCACTGCAATAATTCACCATTGAAATACAAGTGAATCAACAAACGATTACGACCTCAAGATACATCTTCAAATACACAGAATAATTAAATACATATTTATGGCTTTAATCTCGGAGTGTTCAATAATATTTTGTATCCTGTCCGCCATATTTGGTTTTGCAAGATTTGATACGATTTATTTGAGAGAGAGAGATCTGAGAGTTCATGTATAAATCATTGGAGCCATTATAAGTAAATTAGTTCTGTCTGTTACAGGCGTGATGTTACGTTTACGTTTTTAGTTCTGTCGAGACCTACCCTTAGATAGTTTAGTGTGGGCATATTTTTCTCGGATATATATTACATTGAACACAAGTAGACTATTTCTCACGAACGTTGTTTAGATGAAATAGCTAAAATAAACACAAATAGAAATAATAACATTAATATTGAGCAGAAAATTGGTAAGATGTCAACTCTCCATCTACTGACAACCACAATCTGACAGTGAATGTATATTTCTTTTTCTAACAATATATTCATTTCAGTTACTAGTTGATTGGCCCTCACCTTTTTCTATGCAATAATAATTGGCAGGTAATTTATTTTTAATTCTTATAAAGTAAATATAAATAGTACTTATTAGGTGAGGCCAAGGTCCAGCAGTGGACTGGACCGAGCTGATGATGATAATGATGAAATATAAATAAAATATTGTGCTTGTATAATATACATTCCTTTTAGTTATTTAGAACGTAATAAAAAATGCAGTTTTCTAAAGCTGTCATATATTTATTTATATTAAAAATATTATTAAAAATAAACAACATAATTTTCTAATCAAAAAATTATTTTAGCTTATTCGCAAATATTACTTAATAAAACATAGTTATGAACACATTCCCTAAGTTCCATAAGTTCAATTAGTTAGTTTTCTAAATACCTATCAGGCAATTCAGATACACAGATAATATAAAATAGTTTCTGATAAAACACAACGAGACAGATTTCTTTACATCGTACTAATTCTGACATGAAATTAAAAAAACCAAAAAGAAAACAGATAATTATCAAGTACTGCTCACACACGATTATTATCTAAGCTGTGGTGCTTAGCTGTACATTCGTAACTGAAGTTTCGGTTATGTCCACCCCCTCTTAAGCCCTATCTAGAGTTAAAGGTCGTAAAAGCAATATAACATTCCGTTTTAGGGTGGAAAGTACAATTATTACCCGTGAAATATCGTACAAGTGAATAACTCAATAGAATAACCTACATTTACTTTACAATTATATCTACATGTAACAAATTGGTTAGTCAAAAAACATGTACCTATTAAAAACCAAACCTAGTAAGGTTCATCATATTATTATATTATATAATTACTATATCTAATCTACACGAAATGATATATTTCTATATAAAGACAAATTAACTATAATATAACTTCCTTACGACTAATTTGTAAATTGTAAAGAATCATTTTATAATTAAGTATGTACATATATAAAAAAAATATTTGTTTACTGAATCTTATGTTTTATATGAATGCTCCTTGAGGTAGAAAGAAAATTAACCAAACATGCAGTATATTAACATTAATTATCCAATTAGGTGACGTATCTGTATAATTTATTCTTAATTTTCATAATATCCAAATAAAGATAATAATATAAATTAAGCTAATTATGAATATATAAAAAAAACTAAAAATTTATGAACAAAAAATTTCCTTTAAAATGACCTTTTTTGTCATGGCATGGTCCTTAGTTTCATATATTATACAATTAAAAGGTATAAATATGATATATTGTGGATACAAAATAAAAGTATAAAATATTTTAGTGTCAAAATCGTTCCGATGGGGATTTTTGAGAAGTTGCTGTCCAGATGAGGGTTGATAAGCGTGCGACAACCTAGGCAGTAAACTAATAGTAAAGTCAAATAAAATAAAATAAAAATCCCACAATTATCTATTTTAATTCCATTAAAAATCATGACAATTAATTGAGCTCTTCGTCTTCACTAGAGTATTTATTTAACTTATATATTATACATAGAATAAAAACCGTTATGGAGGCATAAAATAAACATGTTTCGGCTTAGGACCAATGTCGGGTTGGTCGTGACAATGTTCTCCTTTCGTCAATACGACGTTTAAGTTTGCGTCTGTGGTGAGAACGGACGTGCATCCCTCCGCTTTGCTCGCTGTACATTTCCATACAATACCCTTCTTCGATTTTGAGCGTCTCGTGTATGTGTACTTCTTGTGCAGAAGCAGATACAATCCCTTTTTCGAACCCTTAATGAGAACTGGATCTGAAATTTATGATTCATGATTACTGAGGAATTCCCTTTTGTATTAATACTAAGTCGTATATACCTATAACGGAGATACTGGTAAAAAAGAACTTCCTAAACATTTTACACAGAAAATGAAAGGATCAGAATCAGATTTATCGTTAAGAGACAAAACGAGACGGTTAGTAGTTAGGAAATATGCAATTATATTTGTTTTATAATCATTTCTGGCCACGTTACATATTTATAAGTTACAAAATCATGATTACAATAATCTATAAATAATGTTAAATCATTCAAAGGGGTACTAACTCACACGTCTTTACTTACACACTGTTCACTTTTGTTCTAATATTAAGAATATTAAATGTTGAGAATATGCTATAATATATTTACAAGTTCACTTATCTAATGACTATTTTATATATATTGCAAAAAAAATGTGACACTAAATTATACATTACATATTGCAATAATTGCATTATTTACATACAAAGACTAAAAACTTACACATAATGAATAGCTACCTACCTATCTATCTGAAACCCAGCGGATCTTTGTTTTTCTTTCAAGCAATTTTTAAAGTAATTATGATATGTGTAAGCCGCTTTTGTTCGGCTCATTTTATTAAATTGTTTGTTGAAATACGATATATTAACTAACCTGTCTACCCAACTGTTCCGCTTGATCCGATGTGCTTTGAAGATTTCTGTGTAATATTGGTAGGAGAACATAGAAATAAAAAGTGCGTATGTCGGCTCCGACGCACGACGGGAGTTTACACCTTACGAACGATAATTATG
>DWDX01000672.1:0-23896 GCA_018245675.1 Agara michaeli | reverse complement strand
CACCCAAGCTGATTTCAAGCGTCGCCAACCTTTACTACGACTGTGAGTACATATAAGGATTGATTTTCTTTTCCTAGGTGTTACATTATATCATTCATTTATTCATTCACTAAATAAATAAAGAAATGATTTAACATTTGTGTTGTCTTTAACAATCGTGAGAAGAGTTGAGCGTACATTTTAATACTTTACAAAAAGCAATCTACCCTCTTTTAAAGCACGTGCGCATAATTTCCGATACACGCCCTCTACCGGACGTTGTGATAGGACACTGTTATATAACGGATTTAGGAGTAGTTTATCTTATTCCCGGAAACAAGAAACTATCTTTGGTTATGTATTTTTAAATAAACTGTCTATTCTTTACACTAGCGCATCCATTCTATACATGTACTTACACTTTCGAAGTCGCCATAGTAATAGGCGTTCGAGAGTGAGCATCAATTTACAAAATATGCTTCTACTTTATTAACCACGCAACAAAATTTCGACAGAAGAGATCCAGGTACTTTGACTTAAAGCGTAACAGACAAGACGTGCTTTCGTACACGACCTTCAGGCATTAAACACGCAAACAAACACGGAATTTGATTAAAACACTTTAGGCGTTTCAAATTTGGAACACAATTGAATTTCACGGGGGCCGTGCATTGGAGCCGTTAGCGAAATAGTTAAAAGCGTCACTCTCCGGGCCGTTAGACTGCTGCACGGTCGGATACCCGAATACAGCGTGAAATACTCACAAACTAACAAACACACTCCGTTTTTACAATATTTTCTATTTTGTAATAAAGATTTTAACAGTTATGTGTTCAACGTAGGTATGCCATACTAAATTTCACTGTTCTTCTTCTCATTAATTTAAAATTGTAAGTTTTTTAAAACACCTGAAGTTCTGTAGAAGCATATACTCATCTTTTTCTTTCACTATTCACTTGTCACACATGACGTTTATTATCTGCTCTTTTTGAAATATTTTTCCTATTCGCCAATGATCGTCATAGGCAGACGCTATAATTAAATGAAAAAAAAAAAAAGATATTTATTCAGTCATTTTTAGATTCAACTAAACAATATCATTCGTTAGACAGATAAAATATTTTTAATTGTTTCAACGCTTATATAATTTAGGTTTCTTTACGATCTATATAAATATTTCCAACTTTTCAAAACTACAGATGATTCGTTAGGCTCGTGCAAATCCGTATCGACTTCTCTACTGAACGTTTTATAAACCAAATATTTTGCGAAACGCACAATACAATTTGGTTTCAACTTATGCCATTCGCGGCGGTCGCAATAATTAATTACCCGCGCTTGTTGGCGACAAGTTTCAAATGCCTGTGATTGATTACTTCATTAATGGATTTGTAGAAAAGGGCTTTTGATCGTTAAAACATAAAGAAACTATTCACGTTTACATCAAAATGTAACTGCACCGAGTTGTCTTATTGGTAGCTAACAACTTCTATATGTATCTGTGGAGGAATGGAGCAACCTTGGCTGCGCTGCGCTATCGGACATTGGTGGAAGTATTCAATTGCGAACCGGCTGTAACTTTCAAACAACGCAATATAGTTAATAGTGATTATCGGACCCAACTGTCGTACGATGATCTTAGTACCAAAACAGTTCATAGCGCTGAAAAAAAAACATAACCTATAATAACCCATTATCACTACATGCGGCCTGAATACATGATGGCTATTTCTATAGTATAAAATAGTAAAAGGTAGCTTCAAACGAATTCTAACATGTAATTCCCCTGGATTAAGTGTCGCCCCGAACACCCCTAATAGGAGCTGGGGATTAAAGCAAGAGTGATCTCCCATGTTTCGTGTTAATTGATAAGTTTTGTAGTTGAGCTTGAGGGAAATACTGTAAAGTGCTTCATTCTTTTTTTGAAAAAAACTTTGTCCGAATATAACTAATGCTCTCCTATTGTAGCTTTATATAATTTGCCGTGGGTACTTCTAAAACTAAAAGTTAATAAATCCAGTGCGATAATTTCTTCAGGTTGAAACAATGTAGTGTAGTTAAACAATGTAGCTGTAGATATATAATATTTCTCTATTCTTTCTGCCGTGTATTATTAATACGGTATAGGTACTTAGGGCTTAGAAATATAGTAAGCAAGGCATCAAAATATAGTTTTTTACAAAGAATTCGTTAAGTAGGTACATTATACTTCTAGAAATTGTTATTTACTGGTGCAAAGCTCACCTCAATATTTGTATTGCCCCTGGCTTTTTACGTGTAATAATTTTTAAAAACCGTATTAAATTTTGCTTAGAGCCACTGTACCTAACCCTCGGTCGCTTCGGTTATAAATACCAATAGTCGGGACAAGTTGATCCGGGCGCGGTAATGACCGGGATTTAGCGGAATCCCTCATTTGTGCTTTTCCTTAATATGAAGAAGTGGAGTGGTGGTTTGATTATTTTTCTTGAATTTATTTTGTCTTTTATTTGAAACCAGTACAATTTTAACGTATTTTTTAAAATATAGGTACCATGTTTAGGAGGTGTGTGCAATCTGGCAATCCGCCCTTGGGCAGCGGGCCAGGTCAGGGCCTAAAACCCTCTCACTCTGAAAGGAGACCCGTGGCCAGCAGTGGACCAATAAATGTAGGAAAATAAAACTAAGTATTGGAGAGAAACGGAGTTGATAAAAATCAAATAGTCCGAAAAGTAAATATCCTTAGCTAACGACTACTCCATAGCACTCGAAAAAAATAAATGTTTCTCTAAAAAGATGGAAAAATCTATTTCCTCAAGTAAATCCTCTTGAGCCTGGTCTATCAATCCTGGGAGATTCACTACGTCAGATGAGTGGAGGGTTAATTCGCGTGTAGAAACTGCAGGGGTCTGTTTGATCCTAACCGTTACTCTAGGTTGATAGGGGCCAATTATTTCTTAAATAGATTTTACTCGATAGTTTTATACACCTTATTTATATAGCATTTAATTCCATTTTTTAGATATGTACTATAATAAAAATATTTTGTATTTACAAGTACATCTAACATTTGTAAAGTAATGATAAGTACTTAAAGCATAACAATTCAAAATTTGACGACAAGCGATTTTGTGTTTCTGTTTAATTTGCTTCGTAAACATTATACTTTACATCGTTGGGATACGTTACAATGTGTCTTATATCGTTAACTTAGACAAATATTACAGACAAACGTAAAAAATGTACTTGTTTACTTATTAATAAAAAAAAAATACATTTTACTGAACTTTTGTGGAACTACCATAATGAGTGAAAGACAAAATTTTACATTTAGCATTCTATTTTTTAACGCCATTTTATAAGAATCCCACTAAAGAAAACAAATACCCAACATATTAATCACGGGTCTAACCCTAAAATGCAGCTGTTTGTTTGTTATTTCCAATAGCGAGCACGTCGAGTGTGGCTAATCGGCGAAGGGTGGGTTAAGTGAAATTCCGAACATTCCGCTAGGGTCGAAAGGACCCTTTATATTATATGACCGAATTATTTTTAATAAAAACTAACCATGATTTTTTTTATCAAGAAGTATTTTGTCTAAATAGTATGCAAAACAAATATTAAAATATTTATTCTGGATAAATCTCTAAAATGCTTTATTAAAATCACACAAATATAAAACACTAAGAGTAAAAAGTATTCGATGAAAATGTATAATTTAAGGTTAAAAATTAATTTTGATCTCGTATTCGCGTAGGGAATATGTAACATCTGGAATTTGATGTAACGCTTGACAAATACAGTGCAACATCTGTAGGGGTAAAACTGTTGATCAACAATAGGCCATAACCTTTTAGGGTCAAGGTTTAGTTTTACGAAAACAAATGAAAATTAAAGGGCATGTATCCCCGACGCGGTTACAGATCACAAACGAAAATTGCGTATAAATCGTTTCGGTAGAATGGCTAGCGTATGACATTGTCTGCAGTGAACTTTTTTGTGATAACTGGAAAAGATCATCTTCAATGATCTTTAAAGAGGACAGCAATGCAAGAAGATATATATTTTAACTATAGTTGGCCTGTAACTATACGTAAAAATCACAATAACACACTAACATTGAGTATTGCTTGAATTGGAAAGCCTTCAAATGTAATCATTCAGTTGTAACATATGTATACTAGTTGTGTTGTAATATTTAATTCTATTACAAATTTTTGTACTAAAAATTTTCGATAAAGACATTGCACCTACATTTGTCGGAATGAAACCCAGTTCTCATTATGCTCTAAGGGACAATTAAGATTCATAATTCAAGGAGGATTTTATTTTTAATTTCTCATCTGTACGCCCGTCTAAAGGGCAAGTAATACTTCACGGAAACAAAAACTTCACTGATCAACGCACAATGGTGTGTACTAAACAATACAAAAACAAACAACGATATCTATGTATTTAAAAATATCTGCAATAGCTTATTTTTAATGCCATAAGATATAATATTAGAAAACATGCTTTCTATGGGTGGCTCAATATCTTGTTGTTCCATCACAACATTTAATAGAGCTATGTAAAACATTTAGCATTCTTAATGCTATAACTTTAAAACACATTTTTAAATGACACGCACTATCCATAACTGCGTATAACAAATAGTCGTTGCTATATTGAAAATCAAAAGGCATTGTTGTTCTCTCCTGGGTTGAGATACGAATTGTCTGCGTTTAATAAACCGTTTGTCAACGTTCGTGCTTAAAAAATAAGGATGGTTTTCGAATGGACTACATTCTGATCTGTGATATAAAAGTCCCCTCTGCAATTCAGTGTACAAATCAAAGACATCTGTGAGCACAAGTCAGTGAAATATGACACGGGTAGGATTTCCATGCGACTGTCTGGGCTGTGTGCTATTATGGGACAGCATTAAAGTTTGCCATTTCAAAATCAGAGTAAATAATGTGTATCATGTTTATAATAGCTACATGATTTAGCGTCTAGATTATAGAGTGCCTTGATTATTAAGTGCTTTGAATAGTCCAATTGAAAATATTAGCTTAGTAAGGATTATTTTCGGCGGTAATATATGTCCTGTGTTTTCCTTAAATCATCCTTGACGCATTCAAACGCATTCCTGGACATTGGATGTAAGGGGCGCAGATATTAAAATCTCTGACTTTCAGGGTCTGCCGGAAGATTTTCTGGGTTTTATCACAAACGAGAATTGTTATTATTCTACAGAAGTAATTGGAACACTTTTTACAGAAATACTGGGGTAAAATGTTTGAGTACATACTTGTAATGTAGGATCTACGACTGATCACGTAGGATATGGCTTTTATACTTCGAGATGTAATTAAAGGGGAATTGAAACATACCCTTCTAAAATATGGTTAATTCCAACTGATGATTTCTATGCATAATTGTGACGATCATTTCAATAGTACATGAAGAGTGTAGACACATTTCTATGATTACTTTTGTTTGCAGCTATCCTGCCCTACAGGGAGGATGCCAGTCCCCAAACTCGAGAGTTCCTGGCGAGGGTGGTGGATGTACTCCTCGACTACATCCAACAAGTCAACGATCGGAATGAGAAGGTGGGTTTGGTATATTTGAATCTACATTTGATGTATTTACTGAATTTTATCCACTAATCTTTAAATCCGATAGAGATGCTGATCCAGCAAATCCAGTCTTCTAGCTTCAATTTTATTCTGTTAGACAATCACACCTATTTCCCATAGCGGTAGAACAAGACTCAGAATTTCGACAGGCTACGTTCTTGGCAAACTTTTACTTTCAACCAATCGATTAAACTCGCTAAATGCAAATAAGAACCCAATTGTTCTTTTGATCAGATCTTAGAATTCAAGATGCCCGAAGACATGGTGAAGGTTATCGATCTGAAGCTACCCGAAGATCCGCTGCCGTTGAAGCAGCTGCTGGAAGACTGCAAGACCACGCTCAAGCACCAAGTCAAGACCGGTATGTACCTAAAAAAATGTTTCGACAAATGATTTACAACAAAAATAAATTGTATAAGTGAGTTTTGTATTACATTTACTAGATAACCTCAATATTTGGTTTTTAAATAATATTTATAGAAAAGTTCAAAATTTAGATTCGTAACTTCCAGTCCGTATATCGCTCTTAATGATTAAACTGTTAATGTTTTTTCTAGAAGTTAAAAAAAGTGGTACTATGTGGTGGTGGTGGAAATATGTAATATTAAAAATTAACTAACATTCCGATGCAGTTATATAGACTTGTACATATTTGCACCAGTACACTGTAGTGTAGAGGAGTGTAAGTAATAGCGGTGCGATCATTTCGGGCCATTTGAGGACATAATTGAATTGTTTGATACGTGCGCAGTGGCGGGTTGGGGAGAATAGGGTTGGCACTCCACGAGAAATTTAAAGTGTATGGTTGTCACGTACATCCGGCGTAGATATTTTGTTCCGAAACTCAGTTCAAGGGAGCTTTATATCGAAAAATAATTTGACTCATTCACGCGTAGTAACACATATACAATAATTTTACTATCATTTTTCAACATAATAATCATGTTATCCAATAATGATGTTCATTATGACTATCAATTATATGTATTATGTCGCGTTAAAATCAATTACCGTGCATCGCTTTGTTTGTTTTGTGGCAAAAGCCCACTTCAACGCGAGAGATAAAAATGGGATGGTGCAGTTTGAACCTGTCAAAAACAAAGCGGTCTCTCCAACAGACAGCAATCAGTCGATCCATCAAACGAACAAACGATTAACTCGCGCTCCGCCGAGCGTGTGATCCGCCACCGTCCAGCCCCAGCGTGCTTTTGAGATTACTGACGACCCACAGAACTGATGCCGAATAGAATAGCTACTCCACTCCGTCTTGGCATATCCTAACAATTTTTGTTTTTATTATCTGTCAAGAACATTGCGACATTTAATAACAACATGCTATCTTCTTTACTAGTAGGTACTTAATTTTATTGACAAACTAATGAGTGCTGCGTTGGATGCTGATGAAGGCACCAGGTCAAGTAGCTTCTCGGATTAATAGTAATAATCTTTATTGGATCCCAAAGCAATATTTACAAATACAATGTGTACCACAATAGCAGCATTAGTTAAAACATTATTATTATAAAGCTACGTTAAACATAAAAGACTATCACGTTCTTTGAGCTGAATGGAGGTATTATACGTGTATGCATATGTGTGTAGCGTAGGTACTATATATGGTGTATGTGTGTACCAAACTACTTACATTTTTGTAGTATAATAATGGCTTCTATTCAAATTTTGCTCTATGGGCAACTCCTACCGTATGGTGGGATTGATGTTTGAATTCTGTGTGCAGTTTTAAACATTTGAAGTGCTTCTATTTTTATTAAAAACAGAAAAGATAAGGGACAGCCTAGATAGTTTCAAGTCTGATAACAAACTGATCAAGAAATCATATACTCTAATTTAAAGAACTTAAGTATTTGTTCAAAAAGGACTTTATATTTCATCACAATGATTTGCCGACCGACCAACCGACATTATATTCTATGTTCAATATGTTATCAAAAAGGTTTAAATCAAACATTTTTTCGCTATGATTTTTCCGATAGCAATATTGAAAAAGATTTAGAATATGTCACCATTCGTAGAGTCTCTATAGTATACGTCAAATAAATCGTTTAAACATATTACTAATACACTAAAATGCCTGCAAAAAAACTATTTTTGCGTGTATACAAATTAATGAATAAAACTTCAAAATCGTTCCATCTTCAAGATACCATAACAAAGGAGTTACTTCTATTGGTACCATAATAATAAAGGCAGATAAGCCCCACGACCCCACTATCTCCCACAAAGCCGGAGTCCATAAAAATCAATCCATAACCTAAATCCCGATATAAATTCGAGAATGAGGATCCATCAAAGTATGGTAATAGGACTGAACAATAGAAGAGGGTGGTTAGGACGTAAGTAGAGTTACTGTGAAGTTGATTTAAGAAAGACTCTACATTCTTTGAACAGGATATTTGATAAGTGATATGGGTAGGAGGTTTCGTGTTAAAAAAATTACGTGCATATATGTGATACGTGCTTTTCACATCATAAGAAAGGTAGATACAATTAAAAATTTAATAGGTGACATATTAAATAGGTTATGTTATTTAATCAAACATCGTCTTTACAGACACGTCAATCAATGAATATCTTGTCGTTAAATCTTTCGTATTATTCAATTTTCGGGAAATTCCTAAAACACGTGGTGATCCTACGTTAAAAGTAATCCAATGATTTGCGTTATATTAGCCTCTCTCATCCTACAGTAAATCAACGCGGATTTCATAAGGCCCCTGTATTGTTTTATAACACCACTGAGGTTTATGTTAAGTAATTTGAAGTAATTGGGGCTGAAAAATAGAATTCTTTAAGATTGTAGATACTCCGACTTTGATCCTGTGTTTTCTTGTGTTTTTTGCACTTGTATAATATTAAAATGTAATGTCTGAACTCTCGCAACACAGGATATTTCGATGTATACTTTGCATGTCCATACACGTATTTAAAAATACTTTGAAATAGTCTTTTTGGGGACGAGCGTACCATATTGATCTTTTTATCATTGTATTTGATAACTTTTTAGCACTATCAAACTGCTACATACAGATATTTATCATCGAGGGTGGTTTCCCGTGGGAGAGTGGAAGATAAGTGGGCTTTAAAGACGCCGAATGGCCGAGGGGTGTTAAGGGCGCTAAGGGTTGGTCTGTTTATGTCAGTTTGTCATGTGGCTATCTCTTGGTGATGACATCGAGTGTGTGTTCCTCGGTTTGAGAATGAAGGAAATACTCGCAATCTTCTTTGCAATTTTTTTATGATTAACATAAAATGTCAGCTAATAAAAAAAATCCTTGGAGTGATTATATTTTAAGGATAAATTTAGATTTAAGGGATTCTTAGAATTTCGATAAATGAATGATCAAATATTGCTTTAGGTACCTATAGATATTAATCTAACTAGGACGGGGATTCTAAATTTGTATTTGCTACACTTGCGTCTGCCAGTGATTGCTATAACACGAAGTTTATACCAAACAACCCGCTGAATGCGGTTCATTAGTTCAGTGCCAGCTATCAGGATTGCAAATCAAATTACATCTCGCACGTGATCATAATAATGTAGTGTTTAGACTTTACTGTTTACTTTCGTGCTTACTTTCGTAGTAGGTACTAAAATAATTATCGTAGCAATATACATATAACACTTGGAAGATATATTAATTTTGTATACGATATATAAGCTAATATTGTGTTTGTAGATAATACTGTATTATTGTATCTTGCGCTCATGTACTATCATCGTTTAAATTAGCGTTAGGTAATCGTTATATTTTATAAAAATAAAATAAATAAATAACCGTCACGTCAGGTCCCTAACGGGGTAGGCAGAAAGCACATATTATATTTTATATAGTACCATATTTTGTTAATTTCTATATTTCGTCTAATAAGATGAAATCGTGGTCCAAAAATGCCAGCCATCCAAATACTGCAGAAAAATGCAATATTCGTAATTCGAAATACATGCGGCGTACATCATTAAACATTTAAATTTTTCCACAATAGATAAATTTTATAAATGGTTAAATGTATGTTAGGATTATTTCATGCAGCAACTTTTATATATATGTACATATTTTACGTATAATACTAAATTCGTGTAACCTTTAAACAGCGCATTCCATCAAAAAATTCGGACACATCCATGCGCGTAATGCTCTTCAAATACCACCCCATTCAATGTTACCCTCTAAAATGCAGATTAAATCGGAATTATGGCAACACCTGACTTGGCTAGCTCAAATTAATTCGCGGCCCCATCTGGGTTTGTACCGAGGGGATTATATTAAATTCCTCTTGACGAATTAATATTATTTTTGGCGTGGTAGCCCTTAACTACAACCCCATACAGGAAACTAAGCTCTAACTTTTTGAAATAAGAGTTAAAATCAGTCGGTTGCGTGTCCGTATACATAATAACGTTTGTTTGGCTGTCAATCTACTTTCAATAGAAGTTGATTAGTTGATTGCCCTCTTATATTTTACGTAAGGTTAGGATATAAAGAAATAGATTAAAATTATATTTGTTTTTAGTGTAATTAAAACATCTCGCACGCTCCAAACATCTTTACGGTCAAAAATAGCTAGCGTACAGCGGTGCTATACCAAAGTCGAATCCTGTGTAAAGCGGTCTTCCTCATTTTTAATTATTGCTTCGATATTACTTTTAAGAATTCTTCTTTCCACAAGTCAACAACTCGAACAACAATTACTGGAACAGGTCCACATTTATGGGATCTGATAAATAGTCCCAAGGGATGGGGTTGGATGCTTATTTAGTTAGCAGTTAGCAGAAAGGTAGCATTCGCCAGCTCCACTGTAAAATAAAAGTTTTTTTTAACCAAGCAAAGATTTTAAGTTTGTGTCATGGTGTACTCGTACATTACATGAAAAATTACCAAAAAAACTTAATTACCAAGCTTATAGAAACGATGGGGCTATAGGTTCTTGCCCAAAACAAAGTCTGCAATGTATGCTATGGCTTTTTGTATATTAAATATTTTTACCTGTATCACTTATAGGTATCCACGCTAAGGCTGAATATTTGGTAAGCGCACAGATAAAAAACTGTCAACCAATGCACCTCTCTGGGGACAGTTTATCGCAGCTGCACGCGTGCACACAGAATCAAATCTATGCGAGAATTTAAATTGACCGTATTGTCCTCCTTAGGGTAGGGTGAGTAGGGTGAACCATATATATTTTATTAATTGTTGAAAAATATGAGGATCTAGCTTGCATACCTTCGTTCTTACCGATTCATGTCAAATACAAACATGATATAAATTTGTCACATTACGTAACGCTTTAATATAAACTAATATTTGCCCGCGAAATTGTTCCTACCATAATGATAATTGTCCATTTGAGGAAAATATGAGAATTTCTGTTTCGAATATTTTTTGTAATCTTACACATTCGTTCATTATATATTATATTTGAAATTATACACTTCGATACGTACTTACAATACAAAAGAGTTCAATACTATTATAAAAAAAAAAAAACTTATCATTGCATATATTGCTTGCAGTAAGTAAGCCAGCAGTGATATCTAATACAACAAGAAATCGGTTAAAAAAATTCATCACTACGTACCAATATATAAAAAAAATAATGTCAAAAGTTATCTCATCGGAAATGAGAGAGGCGCGTGCTTGTGACACAATCAGATAAAATAAAAAATACTTCACAGAGCTGCGGGACCGCTTATCTCTGGCCGGGGGAGAGCTGTGGTTACTACTATCTTAAATATTTGTAAACGAACATGTGATAATGCACACAGTAATCATTTTTTTAACAAATCTATGCTTTTTTTAAATATTGTATAATTTTGTAGTATGCGGATAATTTTGATTACAATATAAATGTCCCATTGTATCGCGCAGTGCGGAGTTGTTTGCCGCTAACATACTTGTACAATTGTACGTATATTTGCGGCAAATCCGCAAATACTTGTATTCAGGTCCATATTATACGAAGCGACAATGTGAGTTGTATTTTGCTCATAACTTAACTATATCCATTCAATGTTCCAGATTAAAACTAATTTTGCCGTCAATATATCAATAAAGGGATGATTAGAAACAGTGTAATTTTAAAATATGATATACAATGATGTATATAAATGTTTAAGGTCAATATAAAAGCTCATCTTCGCTTGACTAAGGCGTAGTTGTATCCGGTCGCTCTCGCGCCGGAAATAATATCACGCGCGGGTTCACCGATATCCTTTTAAATACCGGATGTGTGGTCCTCCTGTCCTTGTTTTGCTCCGGAAAATGTTTTTGTTTTATACCAATGACTTATCATTTTATAAGATGCGTTCATTTACTCTCGTTTTCTACTCGATATATATCACAATTATCGTTCGTAAGGAGTAAACTCCCGTCGTGCGTCGGAGCTGACACACACACACACTTTTTTTGCTCAGGTCATCCCCACTTCTTCAATCAGCTGTCCTGTGGCTTGGACATTATTTCCCTTGCCGGCGAGTGGCTCACGGCCGCTGCTAACACCAACATGTTCACCTACGAGATCGCGCCCGTCTTCATCCTGATGGAGAATGTGGTGCTTGAGAAGATGCGCGATATGATCGGCTGGAAGTGTGGTGATTCTATTCTAGCTCCAGGTGAGATCATTTAAAAAGGTCAAATTATGTCTTCAGTCCCGTTACTGTCCCAATCCTTATCCTGTCAGCCTTAGCAATTGTTACTTCAAAACTGAAAGACGTTTTATTTCTCGACGAGACAAACGCTGTTTTGATTAATAATACAGAGGGAATATTAATGATAAAGGAAAGTGCAAATGTAAAAATAGTGATAGCGATTACACTTTGACAATTCAGTTGAACCACATTATTCTTCATCAACCAGCAAAAGCCAGAAGTCTTATTAGGTATACACACAGTAACTTCTCTGTTATGAGTGATCATAACTACGTTACGAAGCGGTGCGCACTCGATAGCGCAACTTGATTATGTATTTCATTGCTCGCAGGTGGCTCTGTGTCTAACCTGTACGCGTTCTTGGCTGCCCGCCATCATAAGTTCCCGCAGTATAAAGAGAAGGGCCTTTCCAGCATTTCTGGACAGCTGGTCATGTTCACATCAGATCAGGTAAGTCTGTATACCGACGACATAACTAAGATATAGATGTTATAGAGGGAATAGAAGATATGATCGTTCGTCTTTTTAACTTTTGAATTGTTTCTAATCATTAGCCTATTTGCACGATAATAACCGGAATTTACTGGTTAATTTGCTATTCGAAAGTCGTTAAAACTGTTTAAGATACGCCACTAGCAGTCACTAAGTAATAATTGGCTCTATATCTTCAACTATAGATTCCTTGCAGTTTGCAATCGAATCCGACCGAATCGAGAACTGTATTGTATTGTTTTGATTTGACGGGAATAAAAATTGCAACCCCTGTAGTATAGCTTCAACTGCTCTATGTAGAGTTTAATCGAAAGGATTATTTAACTTTGTTATATTTCAATCCTTAGTGCCACTACTCCGTTAAATCCTGTGCCTCGGTCTGCGGTCTGGGCACTGACTACTGCGTGGCGGTGCCGTCGGACGAGCGCGGGCGCATGGTGGCCTGCGAGCTGGAGCGGCTCGTCCGCTACCATAAGGATCGCGGAAACGTGAGTGTCTGTAACGTAACGTAACGTAACGTAACGGAACGGAACGGAAGATCTATAACTATATCTCTATAACTTTAGGACTCGGTTACTAAATGGTGGTAATGGTTTTTTACACCTATTTATTGTTCCTAAGGTGCCTTTCTTCGTGAACGCAACTTCGGGCACCACGGTGTTGGGCGCCTTCGACCCGCTCACCGAGATTGCCGACATCTGTCAGAAGTACGACATGTGGATGCATGTTGATGTAAGGATTTACATATTTAATGCTTAGTTTTTGCTAATAACTTTCTTCAATCTGGGCTTACTGGCAAATATACGTGACATTAAGTCTGTGTTTTATTAACTACACTAAGGAATACATAAATAAATAAAATTGTATTGCTATTCCTTTTAAAAACAATTGTAATTTCAAATCATAGTTACAATTACGAGAAATTCGTATAGATTAAATACTATATTTTGTTTTGTGTATGATTAAAACCAAAAGATATTTCGCAGGCGGCCTGGGGAGGTGGTCTGCTGTTCTCCAAGAAATACCGCCATCCTCGCCTGACTGGCATCGAAAGGTGAGTTAGGAGAAAAGTTTAAAGGACTTAGAGTTAGGATTATTCTGATGCTTGAATTCAATATGGTATGGTATAATTCAGATCATTGCAATTAGTATTCTTACATCCTGCTCAAAGTTGGCTACAGACTTGCTATTCTTTATAACCACGATAGGACTCGCGCACGTTTCTTTTTTTTAACATCCTGTATTAACTTGTATATCTTGCAGCCATTTACGTATATTTGTACATGTACATAATTTGTGTCATAAATAATTGGTTCACCTAAAAATATGTAAAATATTGTGTAACATTTCGAATAATATTGTGTGTAATATCTTACCAAACACTTGCATCATACTTTATCCCGTGCAGAATCGATTCATCTAATCCGGCGTCATTAACCCATCGATCATGTCAGACGGTGCCTTAAATACCCATGGTGTCTGTAGAGAAAATCCGGCTAAATGGAAGAGGCGGATGAAGTGAGGCGTTTGACAAGTTTTTCGATATTTCTATTTTAACGGTATTTTGAAGAATTTTTGATTTCCTTATTGAAAAGTACACCTGATACTTTGTACTTTATGATACTGATACCTGATACCTTTATACTTAGTGCGGCCAAAACTTAGCAGATTAATTAGTGTAGTTGTTCTGAGTAGTTTATCGACGAACCAACACATCTCTGTACAACCAAGAACCTCTGCCCACGAGCTTTTTAAACAGCCGTCAACACAATGGTTTTTACTCTAAACGTTAGCCATTCTTTAGGATTTTCTATATAAGCGACAGTAAACACTCGCGAGCTTCTGTTTGGCAGCCAAATAAAAGAATGTTGACTTAAATTTCGCAATCATTAGTCCCTGTGGATTACGTAGGGCACATTAAATACCGATGGTGTGGAGGATGTGCGGCGCAGGGGTGGCAGCAAATCCGGCCAAATGTAACAGGCGGGCGCGGCGGACCGTATGACAAGTGGTATAGGGTTAGCACTGACGACACTGGGGACTTATTATATTTTTGGTGATAATATCAAGCTTTTGTGTTACTTAGAAATGGCAACGAATGAAAAAAGCTAAATTCGTTATAGTATAAACATAATCAATATTCCAAAATTACTAACAAGTTTTTAGGAAATATGCAATTATGAATTATGTATCTACTAAATTAAATAAAATCATTTATTTTTATTCTAATCCTAAAACTGTTATTAAAAATAAAAGAATACAAATGTAGTCAAGGGAAAATGAAGCAGAAATCATTTCCAATTTTGTTCATGTGACGTTTATAAAGCATTTTGAAAGTAGGCATGGTTTTGTCATGAACTTCAGCTAGCGAATTTGTGACAACCCTGCATCGAGCGCGGGGATTACCTACGCCATCTGTCGGAGCAACGTGGAAGTTCACACGTCAGTCCGATCGCACTTAACGCTAAGCTTGATTCTATAGCAGACGTTTACTTTCCATTATGTAAGCGGATAAAAGAAATTATTCACTACTTTATGTTTCTTTTAACTAATTATTAATTTGTAATTGGATGTGTGCCCGGTGCATGGCAATAGGCTCACCACCTATTCCATTGTGGGACTTAAACGTAACTGGTGAAATGTGGGGGTGTACTACAACACTCCTCTGCCTACCCCTTAGGGGATTACAGGCGTGATGTTATGTATATTTATTTATTTATTTAAACTTGATTGTAGCACCTAATGCTAGGGTACAATGGGCGGGCTTAATGCCTGGTGTCATTCTCTACCGGTATATATGTATCTTTATCAGCTGTCCGGTTACCGCAACACAGACATTCAACTGCCTAATTTGGAATCAGTTAGTTGTGCGTGGAATTGTCACCGGCTATTATTATTTTTATATCTTATCGTTATCAGCTTACGGTCGAACAGGAGCACAGCGAAACTCGCAAAAATTCCAACAACTTTTTTGCGCGCTCGAAACGTATATCGGTTTTTTTCAATATTTTCGAACGTCATTCTTTACGGTTATTCGAATGTTCGAAAATTTCAGTGTTTCGCGCCTCCAATTCTGTTTACCTTTACACGGGATACCGGCGAAGGGAATAAGTTAATATTTCGGTGCGCAAATATCCGGGAGCACTTTGTCGTTCACGGAAAAGATCACTCCTTTGTCGCGATTGGTCTTAACCGTTTTTAATTTTTTTACGATACTTTGCACAAAATGATTTTACTCGTTTGACGTTTTGCGTAAAACTGATTTTATCTGTATCAGGTATCACCACGCTGCGCCGTACTGGGACCAATCCATACTAGATTGTCATCATCATCATCATACCGTCACGCCAGCTCCCTAACGGGGTGGACAGAAAGTACCGAGTGCCAAATAACTCTATCCTTGCAAACCTGACGCGCTTCGTCTACATTCATCTCTCTCTTCATACTAGATTGTCGCGGAAAAATTACTAATAATTATTATTATGTCATGCATAATGTAAAGTTTACATTAAAAAAATTACTCTTCACTATCACTACATAGTACAAAACAAAGTCGCTTTCCGCTGTACCTATGTCCCTATGTACGCTTAGATCTTTGAAACTACGCAACGGATTTTGATGCGGTTTTTTTTAAAATAGATAGAGTGATTCAAGAGGAAGGTTTATATGTATAATAACATCAGTAGTGTTATATAACAATAGTATTATATAGTGGAGAAGTACTATTATTGTTGAGGTTTCTAATGTGATGTTGTAAATGATTACATTTTCTGCTGCGCGGGCGGGACGAAGTCGCCGGCAAAAGCTAGTTTAGTAATAATTTCCATGTTTGAATATCGTTTATCGACCAATGTGAAACTTTTGGTTCTACACTACAGAAGTCCACATATTAATAAAAAAAAAACGTAACATCACGCCTGTAATCCCCTAAGGCGTAGGCAGAGGAGTGTAGTACACCCGCACATTTCACCAGTTACGTTTAAGTCCCACAACGGAATAGGCGGTGAGCCTATTGCCATGCACCGGGCACATATTAATAAGTAAGTCAAAATAAAGACATTTTCATCGAGTTGAAGGGCACAGGCACTCAATAATTATTTGCTGTGCGAATACACGAGATGTCATCACATCCGCCATATTGATTGTGATTTGTTGCACAACTGCCTCCCACCCTTCGTTTCGCATCCCCCGATGATTAAGGGTGGTAATTGCCAGGAAACGGATGTAGCGAAGACAATCGTTGGTATACCCGCGACGGGGGGATTCCCTATTACTAGACAAATCAAAGATATAACTATTATCATTTGACCCTTTATTGCGATTTCTTCAAGACGGGGCTGCGTCCCGTTCGCTGTCTCCCTCTAATTCGAGTAACAATAGTTGGTTATAAGGCATTGTGGTTTTTATATCGGAGTGCTTTGTTATTTCTCCTAGCATCGCTCGACGTATGCAACGTAAAGGGTCGGTCTATCCGTTTGTTTAATATTCACATTATTTCTGTCTGTACGTGCCCTTATTTGAAAAATTAAAGCTGTTTTCACATGCTTTATTTACAGGTCATTACGATTGATATACGTATTGTCTGTTAATATGTCCAATTCAAGGTTTTGACGTCTTAAAAATAGAGATGTAAAAACATCTGACAGACGCGATTGTATTGAACCAGACTAGCGCAGTATGGTGCTAGGCTTTACGTAGTTGCTGGTGAAAGTTGTACCCCAGCAGTGGGATGCAAAGGTTGTAGTAGTAGTTTAGCGTTCATACATAGTGGTTCCCACTGACGGTAGAGGCGATATATTTTTCATCTACCCGTCATATTGTTACGAAAATTCTTTTGTTGGCACAATAATCGTATTGTGGAACGGAAGGTTTAGAACGGGCGACACGGTCTTTGTGTATTACTGGGACACGAAGCGTTCCGGCTTCGTACAGCCGCGGTTCCGGTGCACGGAGCATTCCGTCAAGTTGTAGTTGGCTCAATCATAGCGCCTCATTTATTGGTCGCAGCCGTGCGAAGCCTGAGCACAGTCTACCACGCTGCTCCAGGGCGACCTGGTATACTTAATGTTCAGTATTATATTGAAGTATCTTTGAATCTTTATCGGTATTGGGGAAAATTTTTGTATAGCATGAAAAAAAATTCTATTAGATTTTGTTGCTATGTAATTATGTATACGAAAAAGAATATTATATTCACTGGTTATTATATATAATATTAATAAGTGTTATTGTATTTCTCTTCTCCAAAATGTCTTCTGTATAGAAGCGATAATATTAAATTTCTACTACACTTTGTTTTTAATGATAAATGATAATGAGAAAAAAACATTCTATTGGATAGAAGTGATACTATATCATTTCAAATCCCATTAGAATAGTGGATCACCATGCCTATCAAACAAGGTCGGCTTGTAATATTTTGGGTTAAGTTTTTGTAAACATTTTTTGTAAACAAAAAAACCATTCAAAAATATCGACAACAAAAATGCTTACGAAACATCACAATTATTATTTAAATTTTTTAAGACGCACACGCTTAGAAATGTAAAATTAAAAATATTCCTGTTTCGAAAATCATTTCTAAAACCGACTTACTTCATTCTACAGGCAAAGACTGTGACGCAAAAGTTGCCTACCATTTTTGCATCTAAAACAATTTTTCTAATCTCCCACGTTACGTATAAGTTGTGAAACGGACCCGCGGGCAAAAGCTAGTTACCGCAAAAAGTTGAATGACCGCATGGCATATGCAGGGGCAGTGCATCAAAGTGCAGTAATGCAGCGGACAGCGCTTCATAGGAGAGCGCGTACCGCTGACAATTTCAAAAAAGGGACTACCTCGCAGTGTTTTTTTTTTTGTTTTTTTTTTCCACGAGCAATTTTCCGGAATGAGAAATGTAAGGCCATAGTCAGCCACGTTGGTCAATTATTGGCCAAGCGTTATCTTTACACGTTTTAAATAACATTATTGAGAACTTTAATTTGTGTGGATTTCTTAGTGAGTCATTAAAAAACTGTCAACCGACAACACAAAAGTATGGTGCCGGTGTAGTGACTGTAAGGGTTGAAATAAATTGAATCAATTGAAATAAAAGCAATTCGTTACCAAATACGAGATAAGGGTTTTTTTTTGATTCGGTTGATTCGGTCCCTTTTCCCTAGAAATAGCTTTTACTCACGATAAATCAATTTGTCTCACAACGAATGTTTCTTCTGCAATTTCTGCTTATACTATCTTCTATCGGAGGTGACTAGGGACTAGTAGAATGACTTGACACTTCCGTACAACCGTTCGGAATTTGAATATGGAAATTTGTAATTAAATTTTAATCTAACATTACAATTACCTTGTTTAAAATTAATAATATTAATCAGTACTTATATTATCTTTATTACGTTAAAACAAGATTAACTTTTAGGTTTTTTTTTTAATACTTGTACAAGTAGTATCGATTCTTGGTGTCAATGTTTAAAATACATTTAGAAAAATTTAAAGAAATCATCGCTGATCCAGCGCTAGACTGGTCTATGAAGCGCTTTCAGCTGTTTTATGCAACCCATCCCCTATCTATCAGGGCTAGGGCGGCCACGATTGGCGGGACCGTTCATTTTGCTACTAAAATCATGAAAACGCCCTTTGTAACTCGGCTTTAAATAAAACAATGCCCTATTTCAGTTCCCTGCTAATCTAGGGAGGGGGGGTTAATGACCGCGCTGAATGGTGAGCTAGGCGATGCCTAGTTCGTTAGCGATCCGTAATTTTTTATCGGAAGTTAGCAGCTAATAGGGTATGATACACTCGAGGGTACTCTCAATGGATATTTAATTTACCGTGCGATTCCATTTCGAAATTCGAATTTTATTCTCAATACTTTTTTTTTACCGAGACCGGGGTAGGAGTTTGTTTACGGCCAGGACGCCTCATGTATCAAACTTAAGAGGAAAGATCATAGTCACGCCATATTAAGGCTGGCCATTTGCTGATTGGCAAAGTTCACACATCTCAGAGAATATTCTGGAGAGCTCTAAGCTGGACTGGTTTCACCACGCTGTTGTCTGAGTGCTTATGACAAATTAGGGAAACATCAAAAATTCCTGTAAAATCAGAGGTGCATGTCAGGACCGAATCCCAGACCACGGGAGTGGAGTGGAGTGGAGTGGCAAGCAAAATAATAATAATATCTTCACACACAGCCATTTGATTCCAAACTAGGCACAACCTGTACTTTGGTGTGAGCGTGCTCATCACACAAACATTTGTCCTGGGCGGTAATTGATCCCACGACCGCCGGGTCAACGTCTCCAATCACTAAATCAAGAGACCGGTGTTTTATATTAATCATTTGGCACAATAGCAGTAGGATTGCTAACACCATCTAAGCTTACACTGTTTTGTTTTTGGAACTATGTAATTACATTTATTCTAATATGATTCGAAATTTAAAAAATGCATAACCATTATCATTCTGAGTGAACATGCCAAGTGAAATAATTAAAACGACATTCCAAATTTCAAAGTTCAATGTCTATTATGTGTTCTATTCCAAATTTAAATATCCAATGTCTATGAATAAATGGGCGGATGTAGTTTTGATAAGATTGCATGTACAATCATTAAAACGATATTCCAAATTTAAAATGTTCAATATCGAAATAAATCCAAATTCAAAGAGTCAATGTCTACGAATACGTGGCTGGATACAATTCTCAATAGATAGCATATAAAATGATCTGAGGTGAGTGGCCGGTTTCAACAATAAGAAATACACGACTACAGCCACCTGTCGCCGCGGATGCGCCTCTAGCCGCCTCCAACGACCTGGCCATAACTGGATTTATGATTCTATACCAACATTTTGATTCAAAATGTGATTTTATAAAACAAACGATCACGAACAAACAATATTCCTTACTAACACACTAAAATTAGCTGAAAATTACATTAAGTTAAGCTCGAAGACAGCGATGGCAGAGTAACAAAATTACTGCAACAAATTTTTGTGTTCGAAATTTTAAAAAAAAATTATCGTAGATGTCCAGTAGTAATAGTTTGGTTATAGTAAAATGCGATAAGTGTTTTTAAGGTAACATATATAATTTCATAATTATGAAGACGGGGTTGTGGCCACTGAAGTTCGTTGCACGCGAGCAAATTAAAAATAAAAGACACGTAAACAGGAATATGAAAAATATGGTCGGCGATGTCTAACAAAAAAATATTTTTTTATTCTTCTAAGCGTGGTTTCTCTTTTGCGCCGTTTCATCTGACGAGGATCGACCAATAAACATTCTAAGCATACGGCAGATTGACCAATGGGGACCGAGGGAATAGGCGACAAAAAACCGGCGGGATCCGGTTCGAAATTAGAATCCCGAAACCGAAACACGTATGCGCACGCACACACGCGCGCCACATCCGCGACCTACCGCAATCGGACGCTTATCGAAAACGCATTACATAAAAATTTACACGCACACACGAAAAAAAAATTACCATCACATTAACGGCCCCCTGTGTGCGTGCGCTCGGAATTCAGTCATAAAAATTCTAAGTGCGATTTTCGAAACACGAATCGATTCGCATTCAACGAACGTGAAAGATAATTTTTGTCACCCACACACGTGTACGAGGCGAAACTTAAACACACACGCGTACGCCGAATTTTGAAACGGGCTGAGTGAATGAGATAATCGGTATTCATCACGCACACGAAATAGTGGGGCCCAGGGTTGGAAAGGGATAGCGAGAGGTCTGGCATTTCGTCCGGCCAAAATGCGGCCGATATAAGAATGACGCTTCTAAGGCCGTTGACCTTCAGCGTGAGCGCAGTTTGGAAGAGGGCCTTTTTATTTTTATTTTTTTGTTGAATTTCTGACCGGCCATTGCGTCTTGTTAGACAGGAATGGTGCGGTGTGCAGTGGCCCTATTTTTTTTGCATTTTTTTTCAAATGTCTTTATAATCTCGAGATAAAAAATATGTAGACATTGCAAACACTTTTAGTGTTTCAGGGTCGCACATAGTCTGCCAAATTTTTTGTTGTTCCTAATGTCATTTGTTTTTTAATTTTTTTAATTAGGTAGATACTAATTTGGTACTCCTGCGCTACTAATGCTGTTTTTTTTTTAAATTTTTTTACAAAAGCACACACGACCTTTACAGAACACTTATTAACAAATTAAATTTAAAAACGCTAATAAATGTAACATCATTGATGGTTCTTTAGGCAACTATTATCATTATTAAAGGTAAAACAATGTGAATACAGAATAAGGTTTACAAAGAGAGTGGTATAAAAATGAAGGAACGTCGAGTTCACGACCGTTGGGAAGGCCGCGACGAATTTGCGTCTCCAAGCGGCATCCTGCAGAACGGACACGCACTTCAAGCCAGCTCGGGCTGATCTCAGATGCGACTACATTTTTTATCTGATATTACTAATACATATACAAATCTTCTGTGCATGTAAATAAAATAGATATGTCTGTCTGCGATTTCAAAATAATGGTTTTCTGTTCAGGGATTTTTGAGAGAGAGGTTTGTTTGAGAGAAGCTATAAATTACTATGAACACTTGAGAAAACCATTATTTTGAAATCTCTGAAGGGATGGATCGATTTTAATGGGAATTCATTAACACGTAACAAGAGATTATACATAGTAAGAGACCCTGTCTGCTAAGCAGGTCGTGGATTCGATTCCCAGAACGGACATTCGTGCGTTGAGCGCATTTGTTTGTTCTGTACCTGGACGTGGTAGCATGTATGTATATCAGCTGTTCGGTTACCATAGCACAAGGATCTATTTTGTCTAACATAGAATTTGGCTTAGTAGCCGTGTTTGGAATTGTTCCATATTATATCATCTTATTTTTATTAAAACATTTAAAACTGGTATTAAATACAAATCCTTATAGTATATATTTCGGATGTAAAACCTGGGATTTACTATGAGAATATTGGTATGAGTTGAACATTGCAACACTTAGGCTTTTTGCCGTTTGGTCGGTAAATCTTTGTTACTGGCGACATTGGAATCGCGTCACTTTTAACAAAGAGGCACAATTTTGGCGGAGATAAAGGACACGCGGGTCGATGACCCGTCTCAATGCCGCGTCGAATTCTCACTAGTCCCACCTCGGTAGCCCCCATATGAAATAGCGTAAGTGAAATCGTTAAACAGTAAAACTATCTTGCCCATCTTTGGATGTGGGTGATCGAGTATGACTCAAAAATATTTAGGGAACATGTCGCATGCTCAATGGAACACTGACGCATTAAGAGATAAGTTAAAATTTAGTTACGTACAGACACAGATATCTTTTTTTACTGTGATCTAATAAATAGTTAATCAAATGTACAAAATGCTGGCACTTGTAATTGATTAATAATTTAGTTTTAATTTTATTCATCAACAAGTACCTTAAGGCCTCATTGCAAGATCTTTGCGATTTACCAAAAGTCGTTTTTTATTTGAGTTAAGTCAGTATTCCAATAAGCATGTGATATGTTGATTTTGCAATAGTTAAGTTAGTTAGTTATATAAATAAACATTTACGGACCGACTTGAAATAACTAACAAGTTATACTGGCAGTTAAAAAACTTAAAATACAGACACGTAATTGAAATGCAAAATATGTAGCTAATAGCCAATATAAATAAAAAATAAGTACATTTCGTTGGCTACGGTGACCATTTACAATCATGTGGTCCGTCCGCCCGTTTGCTGCACTGAATTATACATATATATATAAAAAATATTTTGTATGTTCATCAAAAATCTAATTTTGTCACTTACAACACTTCACCGCTAGACCGTCCAGTGCAATTGCATCGGCGTTCGAGTAAATTTGTTCCGAGCTTGGCGCGAATCGCATTAAATGAACTACAATACAAATTGTTAATATCACTTGCTTGGAGACTCCTCGACTGTAGAAAAATAACGAAACAAATGTCTAACAATGATGAGCGGGGAAAAAGGGAAAAAGGCAACTATAATTATTGTAGATATTTGTCAAATACGGACGTAAATTAACAAGGCACGGAGGACAAGTAGAGTTGTGCCCAAAAAAAAACAAAATGAGCCGTCACGGGACGCCTGGCAGATGTGAAACATCGACATTATTTTGTAAAAGTAATATGCAGAAAAGAACA
>DWDX01000671.1:0-23929 GCA_018245675.1 Agara michaeli | reverse complement strand
CACCTACACAACCTCGACTGCATTAGATAGGTAGAGCTACCTCTCACGATACTATCTTCACTTATATCCATCGCACTATAACCTAAAAAATTGATCCTATAGGTTTTTCTTAGCTTCATCAGACATAACCACAAAATTATGATTATTTTTACAAACTTCATTATCATAAGCGATTGCATTGCTGAAGCCCCTATACAAACGAAATACAAAATTACACAGCCATAAGCCTCCATCGTTACATCATAAATTTAAACATACATTACACTGTCATTAATGAAAACAAAGGTTCGTTTAAAGTAAGGTAGGGGGTCTATTGGCAGTAAGCGAGATGCATCATCGCCTGTCAATATAATTAAAAAAACGTGTTTCACGGTCGACGGCATGAAAGCTATCGTTAGCGTCCGAGCTCATTATCACGATATTATCGTAACAACCGACGTTCACGCACCACTTCTCTAATACTATTAAATATTACTTACACTGAACTGTCTGTGTATTTATATTTTTTGCATCGGAAGTCATAATTTTGCCTTTTAAATAACCCCAGACAACGATTACCGAAACTAGATGGATATGTTTGTTTTCTTCAGCCTCCCAAATAATACGAGACAAAAGTTACGACTGTTTTAACGAATTTTTAGAAATCCTAATAACCGTTTTTTTAGTGATGCCACTGTTTTTTTTACGTTATGTATGTGCAATATATTTTTACGTTGCATTAAACCGCAGCCAAAGACACGCGCGTCGGGCTTGTAGTGTGTAATTTAAACCAGGATTCATTTGTACCAGTGGTTCACCCCCAAGGAATGCGCAGTGAGGTTAAATTGGTTCAGAGCACTCATTACCGAGCTTTTCAATGATTAAGTTGGATTAACTCGGATGTTACACGTCCGTTACCGCGCTCGGCATGAGGGATAATGTAGAAAAGATAATTTTGTATAATTACGTACTTTCTTTATTTTAAAGAGAAATTAAAATTTTACGTAACAAAATATAAGAAACTCTCTCTCTCTCTTTTCTCTTTCTGTGAGTACATCTTTATAAACACGTGTAATGATAAAAATGTACCCTGATATATCTGCCATTTGGTAAACTCTACTTGAGGAGCCATTTTTTCGGTTTGTGCTATTGAATAACAACAGTATGAGAGAGACTTTTTAAATAAGATGACCTCGTGTGAAGACGTTCCTAGTTCGTATTATTGTTATCATCTCAAAATTAGTAGAATATTAAGTCACTTTTTACTATGAGCATATCTAAAATAGGGCGCCAGAGTTCAAGAACACGAGTTTTTAATTGCGTAATAATGTATTCAATATACAAATACTTTTATACAAAAGTATCAGGTGATAAACAATTAAGAGAAAAACAAATACCTATAGTAGAGGATCGTAAAGAACTCACGATTTTGTTTTGTAAAATCATGGAATTCTTTATAGCTGAACAACTTTTCACTGTCTACTCAACAAATAGCAAAGATAACAATTGTTTGAATAACGTCGAACATTCAAAGGGACATGTATATTTTATTACATATAACCTGATCTCTACAATATCTACATATGTATAGTTAACGTAGCGCAGCGTGGGATGTTGACTTTCACTCGCGACTCATAGATTGAGCTTTTATAAATTCATTACCTCTTTTCTGTTGCCTGCAGGGTAATATCAGCTCATTGTCTCAAGCCTTTACCGAGAAATAGGTTTCCAACTTCTATAGGTGCTTTTCTCTGTGTCACTGAGCTTATAATGCATAATATAGAGCTAACTAAAAATGACTTGTAAGCTTGGCACTTAATTAAAATTTAATTAACGAAGAAAGGCGTCATACACTCTCGAAGAAATTCTCTTTGGCATATTGAAGCTTATTTCCTTTAGAAGATATATTTTCGAAGTTAATTTATTATAAATTTATTTACGAAGCCATGCTTCAGTAGTCATCAGGTCGAAAGAAAAAGAGAATTAAAGAAATATAAGAAAGCACGAACAAACGTATTTTTTTTAACTTTCAACAATCGAACTCCGGCTTTTTATTAAAGACAAGATGGTTTACAATATTAAGTTTAACTAAATCCAACTGGGATTTTGAAGAAAAGTAAATTATGTTATTGACTGAAATATATTTGTAATGCCTTTGATCTTATTTGCAAGTAGGTACATTGAAAACTCTATTTGCAAGGACAGAGATATTTGGCACTCGGTGCTTTCGGCCTACCCCGTTAGGGACCTGGCGGGACGGTATGTTGTTGTTGAAAACTCTAAAATCAAATCAGTCAGACAGCGTACGACTTACTATAATTTTTTTAATATTCTAAGATATCTGACAGATGTTGCTGCGCCCAGGGCCCTTATATGCGTGGCATCAATACAATCTATATTCATATTGAATCTCCACATGTATAACACGTATCTCAGTCGAACACGTTCGAAACGTCTTCATTTCTAAAACCATTACATATCCAATGCCAGTCACAATTGTTAAACAAACTTTATGAGGCGTTTTTAACCTTTGAACTTAACCTGCCTTTTAAATTGACAATATGGAGAAATATACAGTGCTTTGCTTTTCACAAAACTTGTTTGGTATTAAAAAATAAACTACATATGTTTGAAATGTGTGATAGATGCAAAATGAGCGCTCTCAACAGCTCATGTGTATATAACATTCGGTAACATCGAAGCATACGAGCCATTTTGTCGCACCAATCCAAACTTGCTTAATTAGGCACCCGTAGGATGCAATGCGTGCACAAACCCAAAGTTCATTGTAAAAACAATAAAATGTACGAATGATTATTACTATAATTTATAATTAGCCTAGCCGTCCAAAGAGGGAACGCAGCCAGTCTCTTGGGTACCCTTCCACAAGACAGCGGTTAGGACTCGTTGTTATATATTTAGTATAGCTATTTTTATTTATTGTTAATTACTATTTACTTTTAGTTATATTACTTAATGTATACAAGTTATTATCATTATAATAATGTTTTAACATTTATTCCGATGGTAGAGACATAGCACTATTTTTTCTTGAATATTCTCTATTTCTGAGAAAATACGAATAGAGCCGCACGTCACTAGTTGTAATAATAAAAATAAACATACAAATAACACTTGCATAAAAATTTATATTTATTATATTGGATACAGTTTTGTTAAACTTTGTCTAAAACTAAGCAGGGAAATCTCATGACTTTCGGCAGTCAAGTAGTGATAACATTTGATGTTTCGTGCTAACATTTTAAAATATGTGTATATTAATTTTCTTAATACTGGAAACAATTATCTAACGTCGATCCGTTATACGGGCCACAGCTATTTAGAAAGCTCGGTTAGTTTTGCGTTGATGGTTTACGACGGCATATTAATTTGTTATATGACTTCAAGTAGCTATGTTATCCGTTTTAAGATTTTGTTTTTGTTAATAAAAAAATATTGCATTGTTATTATAAAAATTGAAATAACTCACACCGTGGCCTCTACATTAGGCGGTCTTCGGGTTGAAAAGGCTTCACTGTATGTAGTATGACTTTCTAAGTACACACATAATATTATAGTCATACGAGGTTTTGCCCGCGGCTTCGGTCGAGTTAAAAACTTTCATCCCCTATTTTATCCCCTTGGGGGTAGAATTGATCAAAATCCTTTCTTAGCGTATGCCTGCGTTATAACTTCTACCTGCATGCCAAATTTCAGCCCGATCCGTCTAGTGGTTTCAGTTGTGCGTTGATAAATCACTATGTCAGTCAGCCAATCAGTCACCTTTGAATTATATATATTTAGATTTACGTCATTCTCCTTGGACCCCTAAGAGATTTCCCAAGTCGAAAAAGAGTCTAACTGGTGCTTAATTATACGTAGTTGCAGTAAAAATCAACAACTAATGTATCTTTAAACAGTACGTTCTCATAAACCCAAATAATAAATACCCAAATGCATAATACATATATCTTCCGGTCAAGTATTTGTAATGAATACAGATCAGTTATATAAAAAAAGATTCTGAAAAGATAGAATTATTGCATTTATTATTCTACTCACACATTAATCCTTAAATAGCTCCAATTTCTCTTACGGACCTCCCAGATGGATGCCTCTCTAGTTTTGATCAAAAGATAAGACTAGGGTTGCCGGATGTCAACTATTTACTGTAGCGAAATGTCGTTGACCTCTGTGCCATATTAGTTATGGCCTGCACTGTAGGTCTCAGGTTCAATTGCTGGTCGAGCAAACGTCTGCACGACACATTCAGGAGCGTATATTACCTCTTGTCTGGTTGTTTGCGGAATATTATATTCGTAAATGTGTAGTGGTAAGCACGAAACATTGTTTATTAATATGTATAATATATATAATTTTTATCAACTGGTCTTACAGTTAATGTAAATAAATTTAACAGTCCCTAAAGGGTTATACACGTAAGTAATACTTTGAATTGTTGCGAAATAATTTGTATAACATAGGATTTGTAATGAATATTATGAATACTCCACATCAAGTTTATAGTAGGTATATATTTTACAGATTAAGTTCTCTGAACAAATCCTTATCGAGATATCACTTACGCGCTTGTGTGTGTGTGTGTGTGCGTGCGTGCGTGTGTGTGTGTGTGTGTGTGTGTGTGTGTGTATGAAGCTTTCTGCATTGTTTCGTAATAAAATATCGCACATCGTTGTAAAGATGTCTTCTGTAGAAGACACATACATTGATTCTAACTTCGATATGATATACGTATAACTTTGGATTTTTCAAAACAAACGTAAGTAGGTATTTTCTGTATTAAACGCAATCCAATTTTGCAATTATAAAATATATTATATAAAAGTAAATACATAGTGACTAATAGATAAAATATAAATGTACAAAAGTCGCATCTACCTTAGCCCTATTCCATTCTTTCAACAGATCTAGCAACCTTAGCCAAAACTGTGAGGTTATAATTTATTTGGACTCCTCAAGTTTTGACCCCCGGCGACCATCTCCGCCCAGAGATTAATGAGTTCGAATTACAACGCTCTCTTTCCTTATGGGATTTTTTTATCTCCATTTCTTTTTGGCAGGGTCCATAATTTGAGATTGTGCGATGAGAGATATGACCACAGGGCCACGTCGTTGTACTTTTTAACTTCTAAATTCGAAATAAATACACCGTCCATGCGTGTCATAATTATTCTTAACCTAAATGATTTAAAAAAGCTAGAGAATTTCCTCAATACTTATATGCATATAATGATACTATTGTTTGACTGTAGTCCATTGACTGCCCATTGTTGGGCATGGCGACTGCGACTGGTGGAGATGAAAAAGCTAATTTCACCACTCTCCTTTAGTGTAAACATGTACAAATAGATACTACGAATGCAGCCTCGTCCTTGAAACTGCAACCAACAATACCATTCCGATGATTTAGGTACAAATCTGACTGCACAAAGTTACGTGCTTTTTATATCTAACAATTTAAATCAATCGCTACCACGATGAAGGAAAGCATCGCGAGGAAACCTGCACGTTTTAGAGCACGTCGTAAAGTAAAGTTTTCTGAAATGTGTGAAATCTGCCGTTCGGCATTTAGGCAAGGTATTATGGCTTAAAAACCTGTCGCTATGAGAGGAAACCCGTGTCCAACAGTAGAATAATAAAGAAGGCCAAGAAAAGAAATATAATTTAAAACATGTATATAATGCAACGTATAACACCGCGTTACGAGACCTTGTTTACTTATCTAACTGTTCTTGTGTTGCTTCATATCAAAATGTTCTAATCCGTCAAAAGGTCAACTCGTGACAATCGAATCGTGACGTAAGATCAAGTATTTACGCACGAAATGCATTTGAACTATATCCATCAGTTCGCTTTTGTTTTTATGACATTCAACTTGCAGTAAGTAGATGTACCTATACTTGTTCTTGACTACTGGTGTTCATGTGATGTGAGTGATGTGTACAGTTGTTAGTGAACCCAACTGGCGACTGCTAAGTCGGCGCTTGTGGGTTCAATTCCCACACACAAGGTTTGGTGTGTAACACATCTGTAGTTATTCAGATGTTTGGTTATCAGTTTATTTAATTACTACGAAAACTTACTGGTGATATATTATAATATTGCAAATTTTATAAACCTAGCTTCTTGTTTAATTTAGAAAATGGCAAATAAAGGCAAGTTACGATAAAACTCCAAAAGGCTTTGTATAATAAAAGTTGGGACAGTTTTACAAATTATGTTAGGTATTTCGCTGAGGATTCGCCCTGAATTATATTAGACTGTGTTTTGGAAGTATTAAATTGAAAAGAAAATAAGTCGTTTGGCGGTAACGATTATGTAGGTAAAATTCTGGACTTTTTACGTTTTATCTTAATACGATAAATAGATTAGTATCTAACTTAACGAACTTCGCTGTGCCTTGTTCTATTTACTTGTTTCATTTACGTCATATGTAGATAATTTAATATCTGCTACTTGGCAGCTGTTCTCTTTGTGGCCCAATATCGGACACGGGTTCCCTCTGCAAGAACGGGAAACCTTCCGCCTGGCTCCCACCTCGCTACTCCAGTGCGGATCAGTGAAGAAGTTACAGTCCAACCCATCTTCTCTGCTTAATATAAAAAATTTTTCAATAATCTACTTTCAAAAACTACATGAATTCGCATATGTTGCGATACAGAATACTGCGTTACAGAAGCTTCCGAAAAATCAATCATATATGTATGTTCTCTATATGTACAAAAATTCCTGGTTTAATTAACGTATATTAATGTCTCTCAATAAATCCGGTTTTGAATTCCGTTCGATTCTTCAACAAACATCTGCTTATCGATATGAGATAAAAAACTACTTGGGAACGGTTATTTTAAAAATATTGGGTCAGCTTCGACCCATAAGTAATTACAGATTTTCGGTCAGAAATTTTAACATTTAATGTAAATTATATTATAATGAGAAGTACTTTGAGTTTGCTTGACGATTTTGTATTGTCTATTCATTGTATTGTACTGTGTATTCAGTGTCTTGTATTGTCTATTCATTGTCCTGAGTGGAAATTAAACCCACAGCTCTCGTCATAGTGGCCATTGTCACTAACTATTGCAACCACGTGTCCGACTAATTTAAAACTGAGAAATAGTTAATTTTTATTGTGTACCTATTTTAGGATAATTTCATTTAATGTTCTCGCTCCGTCAATTTAAATGGGACGCCCGGTAACAAAATTTTATGCTTCGCCACAAGCTCGATGGTATGTATAATGACTCTATAATTTAATTACCTCTCCTTAAACTCTACATCGGTATATTATATCCCTAATTGCTTGTTGAACAAGTTTTCGACGTATTAACTTTGCTTTAGATACATATCGCAAGTTTTATTGTTTCCGTTTCACGTAATGAGATAGAGTTGAACTGAAATTGTTTTAAAGTTACGTTTCGCTGCCTTCTCAATACGCACGTACTTTAGTGCTAGTTAACACAACTTCGGCTACGGTCAGCTATACGATAGATGACTTTTTCGTCGAAAAAAATTTATAAGCGTTGCGATATTTCGACAGTACAATATATTTAACAGTTACTTCTGAATGTTATCATTACGTATCAATAGAAACACGTATTAGTCTTTAATTCTTACGTAAACCAATCCGGTACAGTGTATCAGTAGGAACTAAAGGGTAACTCGTAACGATTCCATAACCATTTTCTGGAAAAATAATCGATATTTACGAATCGTTAAACGTGTATTACCAGAGCGATTTTGACGTTCGTTTTTAAAAAAAAATATATCCAACCAAATCTTTTCATTGCGAAACTTTCAATCGGTCGCCCTAAAATATAAGGGTAGGTACGGACCGAATCGGCAAATAGAATAAAAATGTTCTGCAATCGGTACCGGAATACATAATTTTATGAATAGCCAAGTGTATGGGTATTCATAAAATTATGACTTTTTCTCCCGATCTACTATAGCCCGAGGGGCACACAAAGCCGAAGTAAGATGACTAAAATCATGACCTTCATTGTGTGTATGTAAGTATGTATGTACCTTATAATGAATAAAACAATTTGAATTTGAATGTATTGAAACTAAACTCGAAGAATAAAATTATGTTTAATGTAAACGGAAAAGTTTGTTTAGTGAAAACCCAAAAGAGATTTCCTATCGCATACTATACACGTGTACTAAATTTTTAATGATCGGACACTGTTTATAGAGGTATCGATCGAACAGGCCTACAATTGCCTGCCCTTAGGAGGGCATGTTGAACTTTCGATGCCGGTTCAATAAACGAAAGTTTGACAACAGTCGTTAAGCCTTGTCAGAGACCTTAAGAGCGGTTTATAAACTTCCATTAAGCGGGTTAGTATCCACAATATCTATCTAGTCTCTCCACTAGATCAATTATCACGGTTCAGTTATCATTACGTTAATGTTAATGATGCATAAGGAGCACTGTACGTCTGTTACGTATTCGCTTAAAAATATTTATTTTTAAATATATGCTTAAGAGTGACAGAAAAGCCAACGAAGTCGCATGTAACAGCTTGTCTTAATACTGTACTGTTAGGCACACAAAATTTGTCACTAGACATTTTTATTTCTTTTCTCATTTATGTATATTTATACAATAATGAACTTTACGCTAATACAACCGATATTAATAGTCATTTATTTGTTTCGATACAGGGTTAGTTAAGGAAAACATAATATCAGGACAACCGGGAATTTAAAAACCAAAAAAGAATCTCCAAAAGGAAATACATTCCGTGCTATTCTGTGAAATGGTCATTAATTATTTAAAATGAAAAAAGACATTGAATTCATTTGAACTACAAACGAATTTCATTTAATAACAAAACGAAATTCAAACCGTACCCTGGCGGCTAATGTTGTCGATCTCGATAAATTGGAGTTGGTAGGTTTTAGGGGTTGGTGCCGTGCAGGTAAATTGTTTGATAAAACAATCTACCACATTTTAAACTTTACTAAAGCGATATGTCATTCTGTCTTTATAATTAAATGGAATGCAGAAAGTCACAGTTTGTACGTGTAACAATACACAACATGTAACAATACACAATATATACTTAACGGACTGCATTACGCGGCGTTAGAAGACGGCAATGTTAAATAGCTCGTAATTAAGGCTGTTGACATATATTACCACTTTTGTTGTTAAAATACTGTACGTTCATTTTAATATTCCACTAAATCGTCATGTATCTGATCAAAGGACTTCGCAAACACAACAAAGCCTCTGAAAAGTGTAGGTACAGTAGGTACTTACGCGCGAAACGGAACAACGAACACTTTGTAGTCACGACCAAAACAGTCGTGTTCGTGATAGAATTTCTTAAGAACCTTAAAAAGCTTAAAAATAATTCCGTAGGCCACGTAAACGGAGCGCTCCGAGCCGCAGACATGACTTGTTTTGAATAAAATAAGATTAATAGTAAGTACAGTACAGAAGTACATGAATACTGTGTATTTAAATTTATTATTCCCCAATTAAAGAATTTGAATTAGTTTAAAAAATTAAGTAACACGACACTGTAGGTGATTATATTATTGAAATCAATTTATTTATTATTAAATAAGTACCCATATTTTTCATCGATATTTTTGTATTTCAGGCAACCGAAATAAAATAGAAACTTAACATTCTTAATTATTTATGATAATCTATACTTATATAAATTTTACTTGTAGGCTTGCTTGTCATTTTTATATATTACCTAATAAGGTAAATGAGTAAATAAAAAAGAGTAATGCAATTTATTATTGATCAATAACATTACCTTTTCGACTGTATTTACCAACTACATAAATATAAAAACAAAATATCTAACATTAAAAACAGAATAACATTGAAAGTATTGAAATTACTTTTATACCTACGAGAACATTACCGAGTACTTTGTATTAACCTATTTTCAAGTTGGTAAGAACCCACTGAACGCACCAAGACCCTTGTAAAATAATAAAACCCTCGGAGTGTAACATTGTACTTAAATTGAAATTTTTATTACTTAAAATATATTTATTTTATACTCAGTCAAGCAACAAAACATACAATGTTTCATTTGTAATTCGTATGGCTGTTTGTCGTTAGTGTTACTTGCCGTTTAAAGGAATTCCCAGAATAATCAGAAGTAAACAATGTCTCGTTAGCTGTTCATGGATGTGTGAGTTAATAAACTGGCATGTTAACTATCACTTCGAACGATTAGAGCTAGCGAGAGCTTAATAAATTGCGGAATCAAGCAAAGGCGCCGCCGCGACGGCCAGCTCGTTATGTGCACGGAGCACAACGTTTATCTGCACCGCGGACCAAGTAATTCAGAAATACGTCCCCGATCAAAACCATTAATGTAAGGGAAGTCAATTTCGTTACATAAATCTCACAAGGCTATGGTAAGAGCTTCGCTAATAAAAGAAGTGAGATTTCTCAGGATACCAAGTTCTTTGAAATATCCTTAAATCATTGCCCCTGTCATACACTCTTTAAATGCTTTAAAAGAAAATTTGTTTCGTTTTATGTGCTCAATTTAGAACAATGAGCGTGTGAAGTGGACTTCGGAGACCCAGTGCGGTATGATAAATTTGAGAGGATGACCAGGTTACGGAGTACCTATAGAAGATGAGCTTGAACTTTTTTTATTGAACAGGCTGACAAATAGTCAAACGGACCCACTGATGGTTAATGGTTAGCGTCGGCAATGGACATTTGCAACACCAGAAGCGTCAGCAATCACCAACGTCGCACCAGCCCCAAATAGTGAACGCATAAATTACTAACGCCGTTGTGGATTTGAACGACATTTTTACTTGATTGATGTAAAGGGACGCTTGGGGTCTGAGAAAAGCGCCGGAAACGCTTAAGAGCGATCTTTAAATACTTACGTCGATCCACATTACGTTTGCGTCATTGAGCTGCTAGTTGTGTGTTCTTGATTCCGAATTTCTTGTTTGGATTATGCAACCGAATCTTAGTGCTGCTGTAAATATCTCCAGAACTCCACAAACAAGTAGCGTACAATTTGTATTGTATAAGTACGTAGACAGCGATGAGCGTGAAAAAAGATTTTGCAAACCTTGAGTCTCTAATTTTACGAAAAAATCTAGACTTTTTTTGCTTACTGAAAAAACATATTTTAACTGGTAGGGTGTGAGGGAGAAAACACAAAGTGAAAAGTGAAAAGAATCTTTGTAAATGAAAGGAACACAAAAATTGGACGTAAAAGCTGACATAAATCGTGGAATACATCAAACTAGGATTTTTGTAGAGGATGTTGAAATGAATCTCCTATAATACACATATGAAGTACTACGAAGCAAACAGTAGGTATAGGGTAAAACGGATAACATAAAAGAGGCTTTACTCTGAAATGAGCGAAAAATACCCTTTCAACTGTTAACCCTCTTCTGTTTCTCTGTAAATTGCATCGTCAGTTCATTTGTAACATGAGTTGTGTTTGTCGCTTTGACGATTTGATGTTTCTGTCCGCTTGTGCTTTAGTACTTATATGTCAGTACGTACGTTGCAATGATATGTGGTCTCATTTTTAGTCACCTTTACTTTCAATAATAGAGAAAGAATAATATACATAACATATGTATTGTGAAATTCCGTTAAAATGTGAATTAGTAATTCGATTACCAATGACACTTTTATATGTCATAAATGACAGATGTCAAACTAATGAAAATTGTAAGAACATAAATAACTTTCGGAAAAGTGTCACAAATATTGTACTGTATATTTTATATAGATTAAAACCCCAATACATTGACTCGATTGTCACCATGGAGTACGCAGTTAAAAAGTAACCTTAACGACTGGCCGTGAGGGACTGACGGAACATTTCAAACAAGTAATTACTGACGCCCATTACAGCAGATGCGATGCCAGCAACACCAGTCCAGTGCAATAAACACGTGATTTATCTCCATCAATAACTCGTTCCAATGATAATTAATAACACGAGTGCATTCTTTTGTATCGAAATCTCGAATCTACATTCCCGACGCCTTATTAATAGAAAGAGCAACACGGCTTGCGGCTGCGTTCTGCGTCGTACTTGCGTGCGTTAGTTATTAAGTCGAACTACATATTTTAGTGAATATATTATTTGAATTGTTAATAAGAATGTATTATTAATAAGTTATTACGCTACGATGGATTCATTCGTGTGATTTTAAATCTAGCAATTGGGTAGACTACTACCCAAAACTTTCTCACTGTGAGAGGAAACCCGTGTCCTGTAATGGATATATATATAAAAGGGTAAAATTTTTTTAGAGTAAACATATTGTGATCAAAGCTGCATTTTAAACGACAAATTAAGCGTAGTAGCGAAGTCGCAAATAACCCACGCAACGAGATCAGGCCGCTCGCTACATTCGTTACAAAAGCCTACCTCATTTTTAAATATCGCTAGAGGCTGTAAAGAAACGTTGCCGTGCTATTATTGATAATTTGTATGATAATAAGGCAGTAGTTCCGTTTTGGGTCTGCTGGTAAAATAAAATTGAGGAATCGTAAAAGTTTATTATTGGTCTATGTTTATATGTAAGTATGTATAATGGTTATTATGGCACAGATGTACAGTAACATAAAAAAAGTACAGTCGAATTGAGAACCTGCTCCTGCTTTTTTTGAAGTCGGTTAAAAACATGAAACGAATCTACCTCGGTTATATAATTGTAATAATATGTTACCTGGCCGAAATGTTGACGTTAAAAAGTTACGTTTGTAAGCGTGAAATTAAAATAGAAAATATTTAACACAAAATTATTGGTAGCCGGCAATGGACGAACTATTTTTTATTACATCTTTTGCCCGTGTGTAAAGACGGTTTACAAGAAACCTTTATTCTATATAATACTAGCAAATCTTTACATACGATTCGTTGTTCAAAGCGCAAATATTAACATGGTTCTCGAATTTTAAAAATTAAGGTTTATTACAATCTGTCTAAATAAAGTTTTACAAATAGTTTTAGAAACATAAAACTACATTTAGATAGTTTACAAAAAACCTTCCTTCTCTTTAATTTTAGAACATTTGTACTTACAGAACGATTTTACCCTTTTTAATTTTTATAATTTATACGGAATTACGCGAGAATGCATAACATACCTTCACGTTATATAGCCCCCGCGCCGTGGGAAATTATTGGGCAATTGGACGGAGATGCGCCGTGGAGAGGCATTTTTTGTATACTGTTAAATAATTCTGTTGCTAACACAAACGTAAAGTACACCTACGGTGCAGGTACCATTAATTTTTTGGATGATAAATAAGTGCGAAACTTTATAAATACTGCCACTTAAGTCTACTTAACAGTATTAGTAGAATTTTGTACTCATACAACCAATATTACGGACCCACCCTCAGCTAGCGGTGAAAGAAACACACCCACTGGATTCCTCATTTACTTATCTGCCTACCCCTATTATAAATAAGCGTAACTGTATAACACTCGATTGTAACCGCTGATGAACCGACTAATGTTTTAAAAATGTGAAAAAATGCTTTCAAATTGCAAATCCAGTGCTAATGAGCAAGAATTCGCTCCATCCGCCGTAAAATGCCGCGATAGCGAGAATCAATCTGGTATTCAGATCTGGCCGTCGCTGATTACGTTGACATACGCGATCGCACAGAACATAGATAATATGGACACATATATAACAGATTTAACCAGTCAGTTTATCGAGTGTCAGCGTTCGTATATAGATAATACAAAATGGCTAGATTTCATTTCATTATGTAGTCAAATAAAAAATATAAATCCATACTAATATTATAAACGCGAAAATGTATTTAACCTTCTTTCACCGCAAATACAACGAACCTTAGTAACATTGTCATTGAAAGACTCATTCCATGATGTAACGGCATTTTCCATTCCTTGTTTAAATAAAATAATATCCATTATATATCATAATTATATCTCAATTTCTAGTTACATCCACATATTCTAAAAGCAGCTGATATCTTGACTGCCACTAAGTTACACAATTCGTTTGCACAGAATCCACCAGATTATCTCCGACGCTGTAGACCATAAATACAGAAGCAGAAGTGTACATAACACGTGTTCATTTATGCACACTAAACTTATGTATGAAATGTGTCTCGCCTCAAAACAACGTGGCAGAACAAAATAAGCTTCGCCCCCAAAATACGTGCTACCAAATGTAGCCATTGAAATGTTCATAAGCACTCTGTATCACAATGCTTTGACTTAAAGGTAATTACGGGTAACAATTTGATTTATTAATTTTAGACTGACAGATTAATTACTCTATTGATACTCAAAATATTGTGGCAATAAGTCCTAAGTTATTATGATTGTTTAAACCACAACCTGAATCGATTTTATGGTTAGGCATCTGAAGAAAAAGTTTAAGATGTCCAAACAACTGTAAGCTAAAATTAGCAAGTCGTGCTTGACTTGTAGATACCTTTTGACTGTCACTTTGATGTAATGGTTAATACACTAAATGTTGATTGAACCTGGGTTCTGAATTCGATTCCCTGTCAAAAGCAAATTTAATATTTGTGCAAGGAACGCGAGAGTATAAAAAACAGTTACCGAAATGCTTTCACTGCACTATTGGAATAGACAAACTATGTATGAAGAGCTTGGGTCGCGCAATTATTTGGAGAGACCACTGCCTGTAAGTCTCTATGGTCAAGAATATTTATAAGCTATATAACATGAGCACACACAACGCATGTGAGTCGCATGCTAATGCATATAATCCTAATCTGCCGAGGAAATATAAATAGGGTTTTCGGGGGTCTTCTTATTTTGTTTACGTTACGCGTCAGGGATTTACTGTTGACAATACTGCTTATCGGGCTCGTTCAGTGAAATCTGTCTTGTTGAGGCTTTTGTACCAGTGATTTGTAATGTGTTAAACATTTACATGTGATTATAAATTATATGTTTTGCGTATTACTAAATCTTGTTTATTCTGCTACTAATTACAAGATTAATATTCAGCTACAAGTGTAGCTGGGTACCTCAGTATTACCAGACTATCTATTAAAATTCTGTTGTACATGTAGATATGTAGTTACATACTTCAGAATATTATCTAGTTAGTTACCGAAATTCATAGTAATTTTATACGAAAACAATGCATACAAACAAACACTGAATATTACCTTGCAATGATTGCGCTGACATTTTTCAAAACCGGTAAATGTTCGTTTCAATTGAAAGGCGTCTTTCTATTTGTTTGTCAGTCCAAGCGAAGCGAAAAGCATAACCCTAATCGCCCAAAGACGCAACCGGCATGCCGAGAATTCCCGACTACTGATCTGTATCACAATGACACGCACCATGGTCAATTTATTAGTTGGAGACGGATATTGTTAATTCTGACAAGACTTATACCTGTTACCCTTAATTTATACAATGGTATTTATTTGGACAGTCATATTTGGAGCAAGGAAATTAATGTTTCAGGTCTGAAGGTCGCATAACTTATAATTGTAATAAGTTTCAAAACGTCAGTATAAAATAAAAATGTACAAGGCGGGATGTAGTGACATCTATAAGTATGTATGTAAAACCTAGGCTATTTAATAAACTGAGCTGCCATCTGTTGACAATAATAGGAACAACATACGAAATTTTATTATATTGGTTCACACTTGAGTATTTATATATTTTAACCAATCACGTGTTACTGTAGGTAATACTTAAAGCAATGATATCTGTGCTGCCATTATTATTACCCTAAAATTGTAGAATTTGAATAGTTCCAATTATTAATATTAAGTAAAAATATTTTATACCAATGATAATTATTTTAACTACTGTTCAGTGGTATGATTCGTCAAACATTTTCTAACTGGAATCAAAAATGTGTAAGAAAGTTAGTCTGGCAACATTCAGTCTTAACTATTCGTCGTCGATGTCGAGTTTGTCTAAATACCACTGTGCAAGTTCACGACAACAAAGTGCATTTTGTTTGTGTAGTGCATTATAAAATGACCTAATTGTGATCAGTGAGACTTAATTATATAAAACACGAAAACAAATCTAAAGCAAAGATCGTGAAAAGCAATATGATACTCTCCTTGGCAGTGTTCTAAGATTGTGGTCATATCGCGAAGTTTCATAATAGTGACATAGTACTATGATAAAAACGGAGATGGCTTCAAAGCCAGCGAATCAAAAGCGAAGGTATGTAACTTAATTTTATTTATTGTATTCAGTATATTTACTCGTTTATTATGAGTGAAACATAAGAACTTTAAGTTGACCTAACCATTACTCAATGGTGACAAGGTACCCAGTTGCTTGATGAACTTTCTCTTTGCATGCTTTGAATAATACAATTAATACTAGAAAAGCATTGACATAATCAATTGACTTTGCTTAAATTTTGTGATTGCCCTTTAAATGTGAGCCACACTTAATATATTAGTCTTTGTGTAAGGTTATTTTAGTCCAAGACTTAAGACATTGACCCTCAGAATGTCCATATCTTTGCTGTTCATACTCAATTGTGTAATGGTAACAATATGGGATAAATACTCCATTTAATATTTTATTCTTGTTCCATATTGTTTTACGTTTTCAATACTCACCGGAGTACTATGGCCTAGTATGCCATGTGGATGAATTCAAATCTGACAGTTCTACTTACATTGTAACATATCTAGTTGTCTATAACAATACATATTCTTTTCGATTACTAGTTCATATACACAACAGTGTTGCACGCTCCACTGTTTAGTTTCATTGATTTTTGTTCCGAGGATTATTTAGGTTTTCAAACAATTATATGTCATTATGCTTCTAATTTTGTAATTTCAAATTAAACCATGTTGTAGTAACCACTATGATGTAAATAAGGATAGATGTGTTAAGGATCTGTTACGGTCTAAACATATTAAAATTTCCTATTGATGTGGAACCAAAACATATTAAACATACTGTAACTCCTTTTACTTCAGTCAAAATGTTATAAACCAATTATACTGCTGTGTCATGGGCCCTTTATGCTGTGGGCACTGATAACCATTCGGGTTGTTATGGCCTGAATAGCCAAGACATAAAGTATGAAGGCTAAAACTATTTAAAACTATAGCAACCTTTATATCCATATTATGTAATATCAACATATTCTAAATATAAATTGTTAGTAATCAAACAAATTTATGAGAACAAAGTTCATTTGTAAATTTATTTGTATAGTAAAAGTACTGGCTAATGATACTGATAACATACTTCCAGAACAATGCCTAAATGTTTTTGTATGGTATATAGTGTGCGATAGTGAATGTGGCTATTAGTTGAATGCATATCTTAATTATTTTATTAATCGTCAATTATTTAGTTAATTGCAATAGTATTGTGGTCAAACACAAGCTTAATGAAAAAGGCATTACTTTGAAGAAATCTAATTTACTAAAGCTAAGCTTATAGTACCACAATCCACAAATATGGCATTTGATTGTGTGTACCCTTATGCAGTATGCTCCTCCTGCAAAGGATATGGGCAAATGTAGATTATATGTGTTTCACCCTGAAATTAAACATCCTTAATTGTATAGCCTTTACAGCAGTTTGTTGCAAATGATTCAAGTACATGCTGTAGGAAGGGACACATCATACACTGTATAAGGCTGAGTGTACCTCCTCTCCATCCTTTCCATATAATGATCGAGGTGTTTAATGTTGTGTATGGTTTTTTTTTGTTCTTCTTTTGTATTTTCTATTATCTGTGGTTTTTTTGTTTGGATTTGAATGCAATAAACATATTCTTTCTTTCATTCTGTAATCAGGATTGTCACAAAACAGCTAGCTTATTGTAATCACTATAGTGATAGGCTTTTAATGATGACTCACAGAATTAGTGAGTGGCAAAAATTGTAGTAAAACAGTAATCATGATAATCTTTAACGATAATCTCTTCTGTTCATCGGTCAATAGTTTTGCCACTAACAATCAGTAAATAATGGTACCAGGACAGCTCCAAGATCCTGTGATCTTTAAAAATATTGTGATAGAATATATATCGAGTCCACTAGAGGATTGTTTCTGTCTGAAGAGTGTGGATGCCTGTTTACTTGTGTACTAGAAGCGACAATTTCAGGCTTCAAGTAGTAACACGTTTGCGAAAAACCTCTACTAACACAGATACTAATATTTACTGCACCTATACTAACAACACTAACTGGACTAATGTTACTAACCATACTATTCCGGCAGTCATGTTAGCAATGAATACTAACAACCTACCTTCCTATTAGAGGTTTGTAGAAGATATTCATGGACGGCAGTGGCAACTTGTGGTAGTCTCCTTCTTTGCTACTAGTGTCAGATAAAACAAAACTAAATGTCATCTCTTCAAGGGACATTTTACACAAAAAGATATAATTCAACAGACAGCACAGATCAGTTCGACATTGTTCATCATCATTCTCTGAGTGCTTGAAATAACCGTCGAAAAATATGTGCCTCTACATCCCTTCAAAATATGTAAGATAAGATTATGTCTTAGATAATCAAAACAGTCATCATTGTGTTTTGTCTTTGATTTCAATTGACATCTTATCATCACAAAAGAATCACTACACAGTATAAATGTCTACTGGCCTTTGTCCGCTTGTATCTCGGTTACCCTGTACATAATATGGTTTTGGTGCGGTTCTCACCAATATTTTTTTTAATTCCTGTAGAAATTTAGGTATATGATTTAATATACATTTTTGTCTATGTTTGGCCGCTCAATCAAGATAAATGTGGTACTAGGTATGTTAGAATATATCTTGACATTCTGTGAATCCATATCCCATACTGCTATTATGCAACACTGTTTAAGCTATATGCAAACAATGTAAGGTGTTATTATTCTCGGAGAAAATTTTTGTCAGCCTATCTATCTCAGTTAGTCCAGATTAAAATGGAAAATTCACATAAAATTTCACTAAAATCCTTTTCTATTAGTCTAAAAGTCTATTTAAAAGTAGCAAAACGGGAAGTTGAATATAGTTAAGGAATAAGTCTATTTATAATACAAAATATTTTTCTAAACATTCTCTCATGTAACAAACAAATCGGCGAGACAAAAACGATAAGATACCCAAATTTAAGTGTACATTGAAGTTAAGTACTTGTCAGACTCTATTTTTAACGATCACAATCATCCTGCTTATTATCAGAGCACGCGCAATCTTATGGTCTATTGGCATCTAAACGTTCTTTGTTATCGCTATGGGTACTAGAATCGTCATCGTTTTAACGTAAATGTTAAGCAATGGTCGCTTAGATTTGAATGATGGGAATATCGCATATCCACTCACCATTCGCTAATCTTCTAGGATGTACCACGCTTGACCAGAAACTATCCTCCCCCTATTGACTGTTGTTTTGCAGTGAAAACTATACGCATAGGGAAAAATGAAGACCGGTAAATTTTTATTAATTTACCGGTAATTTCCTATCTATAGCTGTAGCGAATTAAGCTTATGTCTAAAGCGGTCTTTGTGTACTTTCAATTTAATGGATGCAGGTAGTAAAAAGTATTTACACCCCATTCAATTTCTATGAATTGAAGGTCGTTAACCTCTTAAGATGGTTTTCCTCAATTAACTATTATGCATAATTAACACAAGTCTTCATGAGTTCTGTCTGGGCATTAGAAATTCCCCCGCGCACGTTCGGGCTAATGCTCAGATGACTAAATTTACAATGAAATCGCTCTTGAAACATACTTTGCTATAGGAATTTCTTCCTTGGCTCACAAATGTTAGTTTAAAATTATATTAAACGGTTATATGATGATAAAAGAATTAGAAATTTGATTTAGTATGTCAGTGCTTACATTTATTTTAACGTTCTTGTAAAAGATAAGAGAATTTGGCATGTACTTATTCTTAAGAGATGTAACACTATTTAGTCTCTGTCAAAAAAAAACCAAATAACATTCATTATTCATTTTTGTTAACATAGGGCGAAAGTAATATCACGAGGCATTTTCTAAGCGGCTATAATAATTTTACGTAGACGAAATACAATATTTTCATTTTAAAAATGTGCGCGTTTGAAATCGATAATAACAATTTTTTTACTGAGATTACAGTCACTGGTAAAGTAAAGGGGTTTAAGAGAAATCGCCTTTTGTATGAATGTGAGAAACAATTAACACAGAAAATATTAATATTGCAATACAATACAACCAACGAAACATACAATACAATTATATATAATTCTACTTCTGTTTTGCTTCAAATTTGTTGCGGTTAATAATGCGGGATTAAAGTAGTAGGTATATTCGATAGTCCTTGTTACATCGGCAGAACGAATCTGTATTATTTCGAAGGAGAACTCTCTTTATAACAATAACGATAACTGTTTTAGGCCATATTCTGCCACGCTGGCCAAGTGCGAATTGATGGGCTTCATACTCTAAGATATGTCTGGGTTCCTCACAATGTTTTAGTTCACCCTTATGACTAGTGTTATTCAAAGTTTAAATTATAAAATGCACGGAACAAGCCATAGGTGTGCGAGTGTGATACGTGCCAGAATTTGAACGCACACCCTCCCAAGTTGAAGAGTGAATTTCAAACCACTAGGCTATCGACTTCGATTATGTAGCCGGATAAAACAGATTGGTAAATCTCACATATTTCGGCGAATCTTAAGCTAGGTACAGATGAATTCCTTTATCCTATCTTAATCATACACACAGCATAATAGACGCCGTCTTTTTTCAATAGCCGATATTAAGACAGCATTGTACGCCGACCAATCCTACAATAGAACACGGAAACGTAAATAAAAACAAACATTCTTTAACAATCCCTCTTGCGAGTCCTCTTGCATAATCCGTTCCCTAGCCAAATTGGATGACCTGATTTTATCAGTGGAAATAGTTCGACAGCAACACTAATGGCCGCCGATTATCGCGCTATGGAAATTTTCCACTCGGATCTCATAGATGCTGACGTTGTCAGTTCCATTCGGTAACTGCACTCTCGAATTATTTCAAGCGTGTTAAGTCATGTCATTAAAATGTTAATGTAACACGTGTTGGCGTGGTGACATTTATTATAATGTACATATTTAAATTTCTAATCTGTGCTAGTGGTTGCTTATTTGAAACATTGTCTCATGTTTCCTTAATGTCACCCTGGTCCTACCAAATAAATACAGAAGATGACACCATACACTTCATGCGTTGATTCAATGTGTTCGTAATGAAGCACTCAGGGTAAGGAATAACATTTTAAAAAGAAAATTTCAATGTTGCCATTTGTAACGGCGTATCAGTTTCTCAATTATCTAAGTAAGTCAAAATATGTATTAAGTTATATATTTTACTATATATAAGTACTGAAGTTTAAATTCGGTTGTAAATTTTTAGCGGCATGACATAGTCACTGCGCGTCAAAAACGTTTTCCCTGAAAAAGGAAAAAAAAACCACAATGGATGTTATTATTAAGTCACAAATATAATATACTTTTGGCTGGCATAAAACTTTCGAGATGCCAGTGCTTTAGATATACAATATAGCGTGATTTTTAAGTTACGTTTAGTTACTTTTATTATCGTTTTTTAATCTTCTAATTAGTTAACTACATACTTACATTGTATACGTAAATTGATGTTTCGATTCTAATCTGAGACAAATTTTTGTATGATGAACCACTAGTATTTGTTGTTTAACAGTATAATATATTAGATTTAGATATTCGTACGTGTAGTTTATCAGCTGCCTGGTTACAATAGCCCACAATATATTTATTAAGATAGACGTAAAAAATTTCAACATAGATAATATTTTATTCATCGATTTTTTACTTTCATATCAAATGGATAGAGTTCCTTAACTTATTTTAATTAGTATTAACATATTTTTGAGGATATTGTTTTTGCCCGATTTATTCTTTTCATGCGCCCACTCTTTTTTACAGCCTTAAATGTACAAAGTTTTCATATTTTATTGATTATATCGAATCCCCAAGATTTAATCCGACCTGATTTAGAAGAAACCAACACTCATACAGATTTGCTTAATATTATTTAGTCTAATAAAGGGTAAGTTTTTCCTAAAGGAAATTCCATGCTTACAAATAAATATGGGCACGGGTCCTTTTTACCTGTTTACGATGAGTTGACTTAAGCTTCTCAAATAACCAATGTTCAGGCTCGTCCTTTTAAACTCACGCTTGATGCAATTGTTTTTCTGGTTTGATAACTTTCGAATGTACCTGTTTCAAATGGCAGAGAATACTTTTTATGAATCTTACGATCTCTATTGATGGACAATTATAATTTACATTTTAAAATACCGTTGTCTTCAGTTTTTGTATTAATCATTATTATTGTTTTATCACGCCAAGCCCCGTATCAGGGATAGGCAGAAGCCAATCAGTGTCAAATATCTCTTATCCATACAAACCTGACTTGCTCCTTCTACATTCATCAATCATCATACGAACGCGCCGGTTTCTGAGACCCTTGCCTCTCCCATCGTCTTTTATTCATATTATTTACAACCAAAATAAGTTAAGAATACTTTACGAAAGCTGTAAACAACGGCCAGTACGTTTTATTGAGTTGGATTAACAATTTTATGCCCTTTACATGATAACGGAACAATTGCTTACAATGAAGACTGATACAAAAATACCGGTTATAACAAGAAGAGAATAAAATGTTTCACTGGAAGAGCCTGGTTGTCCAGCAGTAGATTGGTTAGGAGTAGCAGGTTCGATGCCTATCCAAGAAAAATTTTTATATGATGAAAAGGAGTATTTGTGTCTAGCTGTAAAATATGTAGTAGATTTAGAAATTTCATTACGTAGTTTATCACCTCTCTGAGTGTAATAAACCAGATACTTCCCAGTTAGGGACCACGTCGCCTTGAGGTGTTCGAAGATGTTATTGACATCGTTATTATTCATGTCAAAACAGTTGCAATTGTGAACTGTTGCTCCTGGACTTCGTATCCACAATAAATGTGTTTGCAATATCGTACGAAATATCCATCAAAATTGAAATGGCACACCAGCCAGAAATAAAACGCTGTAATCAGCGCGTGACGTGTTCCAAGATAACGGTCTCTATTTGTCATCATTGGTCGATCCAAAAATTTAATCCACTATGAAATTTGCTTCGCTTCAGATAAGGGCACTGAAAAACAAGTGAAAATGCTTGTAGCAATAATCAAAACGGATGTTCAAAATGACTTGACTATATTATGATTACAGTAAAGAGCATATTCCAGCGCACTAGGAATTCATCTTATTAAAAACAATATTTGACACTTGTCGCCTGCAAATACTGTTTGCTCACCATGAATTGTCAGAAGTTTTTCTTTGTGCTCAATCAAACTTGTTTCATACGGCTATAAATATACATGATCTGTGATCGTAGTATCTTATTATAATATTTTTTTTTATAAATCTACCAAAATAACATATTTTCACTCTTTTCCATACTCTTGCCTTTGCCTTCAATCAATTTCAGCTGTTAAAAATTGAGGAGATAAGACCGGTCCGTGATCTTGCGTGTTATAGGTATTCGTTGCCACGATAGCTTAACGCATGCCAGTGCCATGTCTAGTTTGTGATATTTTGGTTTAGATAATTTAACACGTGCGTTTTAATCAAACTGCTTGACTCCAGTTAAAGTAACGTTCCAACTTAACAAATAATCTTTTATATTAATGCGATGAGTAGGTAGGTACACATTTTATTTATGAATACAAGTCGTGGAGCGCCTGTCCTCATAAATCCTTTACACGAGCTGCTGAAAAAAAAAACAATTCAACGAAATCATCTATACTAATATTATAAAGCTGAAGAGTTTGTTTGTTTGTTTGATTGTTTGTTTGTTTGTTTGAACGCGCTAATCTCAGGAACTACGGGTTCGAATTGAAAAATTATTTTTGTGTTGAATA
>DWDX01000670.1:0-23946 GCA_018245675.1 Agara michaeli | reverse complement strand
ATTTACTCGCGGCGACAACTGAAGCTAGTTTACCGTAATCCTGCGTTCGGTGGGATCGACGGATCCTACAGGAAATTGCTTTTCAAGCGTCGTTTACTTTTTATGGTACTGCTAATAATTTCGTGCCATAAAATTTATAACCAATATTTAAATTCATAAGTTACGTCTTCGATTCTAATATGGATATTTTAATGCGACCGTTAAAAAAAATTAACAAGTAGGTAACTAGTTATGTGGAACAATATTTTTACAAAACCGTATTCTTTATGAAATAACTACATAGATAAATTAGTAAACGTAACTAATCTAAACTAGTAATAAAGTAGGATTAGTAATATTAGTTCTTAGAAAAATGCAGATATATGCATATTCTTAAGGCTTCCTCAAAGTGTACAAATGCGGAAAACGGGTTTACTATTTTCTGTATGTTTTGCTCTGTGCCTCGCAATAAAACGACATACGAGTATTAACTATGAAAATAATGTTCTACACACTTTAGGAAATCATGTTTTCCAAGATTAGTCGATAATGTGAAACTTGGGAAGGACGATTGACCTCGCCATTAAACCTTTGCTACGATAAAGTAGCCGATGCTCTTCTGTTTAAAACGTCATGCTACGCCAGGGAAATGGCCCCTAACCGAGGCTGGAAGTTATTCACTATTTTACTATCATATTAACGCACACACAGTAATAAAAAGTGGTTTAAACACATGCATTGAGTTATTTGATTCAGTTTAATACTTAGATTTGTACAAAATCTAAATAAAGTACAGATATATATCGCTATGCTAGTTATTAAAAATCACTCACAATGAGTCACTACTATCACTGCCGGAGTAGTTCGCCAATAGAGAGAGACCAGATGTTGTACTATCTTTAGTATCTGTCGATTGTTCAATTGCTGCTGTCTTAGAAGTTGATTCATTTAACAGAGTACATGTGTTGGAGTTGCTAGATTCACTTTGTTTACTGCTAACAACTTTTGTTTGTGGCTTTTTACTTTTCACAAGATTAGCCAAAGCTGGCTTCTTGGATTTCGCTCCTATACTTTTATTCCAAGATTCTTTCCTTGATGTTTCTGCTTGCGTAAGTTGAAGGTCTTTTCGGGCAACCTTAGCTGCGGGTTCTTCTACTTCCTTCACTTCCTCAATTATTTCTTCAGCCACAACCTTTTGTTTGGATGTACTGTTAAATTTGATAGCTCTGAAAATAAAAATGTTTCTTTTAAACACAGTTATTAATATCCGAAGTTAATAATCATTATTTCTTATGTAACTAAAAAAAATATTGTGTATGTACTCTAACTGTATAGTGAGAAATTAGTTATATGTTGTATTAAAATAACAATACCACAATCTGCTACCACAAAGCTGGAGTAATCACAAAAAGGAGACATATGAGGGAACTTCAATAGTGTCCAATAAATAATCTGCAAATATTTATTTCTTATTATGTTTCAATACATAGAAGTGAATTTTTTATTTATATATATTAATTAACATCTTCTTGTAGAAGACACAAATACTGAACTGTAATGAACAGTATCCTCAACTCCACTTATACATATATGTAAAACTGTATAACTTTGAAAACTTACTTAATAAAATCATCATCTTCTTTTTTTTCCCGAGCTTTCCTTTCTTCAGCGGTTTCGGGCTGGTACTGCTTCAACATGCCATCGTAGTCCACCGTTCGTTGTCTCCTATTCAGCTCCTTCAACTCTTCCAAACTCTCCAATAACTCTATTTCTTGCCTTGATTGTTCTGTCCTGTATTCTGAAAAGTGTTAAAATGTTTTGACATGTAATCAGTTATACTGACAAATTAATTACTAATGTGTTTCACTTCAAACGAAATTTATTTTATTACAATATTATGTTTACAACAAGTATTAAAAAGAGAACCAATGAAATTTAAAACAAGCAAAAACAGTTACAATTATCATCAAACTTTACTATTCCATAAACCCACCAGTCTCAGTAGTAATGAACAGATTAAACTCAGGTATATGAAAGGTTATCTATGTACAGGTATATGAAAATTCAATATTGCAAGGATGTTTCCACAAATAAAATCTTGCTCAATTCATCAAGCACCAATATGTCAAAACACAAGGCACAAGCTCCCAAACTAGTCTATGACATTTTCCACCGTAAACTCTCCATCCCCGGTGCGTAAAAGGGATACTCAAATCCTGTCATTCCACTGTGGCACAGGAAAGTCACACGCATGCACAGTCTTCATGTCGGTACACAGTGATCACAACATATTTGACCATACCCAAATGAATGATGAAAACAAATGCATTATCATAAATATAATCTTGGTCTTCTCCAAGACAAGTTATGTTGCAAACTAACTAATTGCTATAGACATAAACAACTTATATGCAGGTTGATAAGCTCAGAGACACTAGTGAGCCCTATTGTCTCTGAGCTTATGAGAGTGAGCCCAATGGCTCACTCTACGAAACCTTTATATATAAAATTGTAAGTATTTAGTATACTAAGCATAGAGAACAGAAGCTTAAGTAAACAATTAAATGAATGCTGATTTCACCTTAGATTAGCTGACAATCTAGTACACCAATTACTCTATTGAAAACAGTAGAATCTTTCATTCAGGTTATACATTTGCGAGCATGTTCTTAAAATTAATATTTCTTGGTGCCTATTTAATTGAATAAATTAATATTAATTGCAAATTCTGCCTTCTGCAGCTAAGGAATGCGATACTTGTGATGTAATATTTCACAGTAAATTGTATTATTTAAAAATAATATCTTGGGACCATTAATAATATATATCTTGTTTTTTTTTTTGCACTTTTGGTGCAAATGATTGCACTTTTGGTATTATAATTAGAGCTTTTTGTTATAGGTCAGCGTTTACTTGCATTTTGATTTTAAGCAATAAGTCAAATTAGTTGAAAGGAGCCTCTTCATATCATACAATTATAAGTGTTCTTTACTTTACATATTTTATTGACAAATGATTAATGTACCTAAAAGCTTCATAGGATTATTAGCTTCTTCCTCTTTTTGCTCCTCTTCCTCCCGCTGGGCTTGTTCCTCGGCCAGCTTCAATGCCATGAAATTTCTTGTAGCACCAGCTTCAATCTCATAATCGGTGTTCTTAGGGTCAGTTTTAAATGATATTTCTTGTAGGCATCTTGTGCACTGGAACAGTAGTTTTATACTTATTAATAATCAACAATATAGAATATTGTGAGTACAAGTACATATAAAAAATAACTGTAAGACCTCACATGCCTCTTCTATATTCATGCACTCTCATCAAACATTCACAATGTAGCAACTCACACATTTAATATCCATGGCATACTCGAATAGTAAGGGATAAAAGTTATACAACTAGGCTGCAAAGGTTATACATTGAACTACAAATCAATATTAATAGAAAACTCACTTTTATATAAAAGCGATATATCCGTATTCCCAAGTAGTCTTCGTTTTCGACATCTTCTTTCCTTGCATTAAACTTTTTACCCTTATAGATATATTCCCCACATGTAGCACATCTCATGTTAAATGGAGCCATTAACCGCACAGTGTATTGGCGGTTCTTCGCCAATTTCATACGGGGGATTTTCGTCGGATCGAAATCCGGAGGATAGTATTTCTGTAAACAGCAGTACCATAATAATGCTAAATAAAGCAATTTAAACATGAGAAATCTTCAACTTTATAAAGAATAAAATAAAATGCATGAGTAGGTAACGTCATACAATATAACTTACGTTTAAAACTTTTCTTTCGGACATTGTAACGTAAAATTCAAAAAGTACTAATTTTATATGTAAAAAAATTATGCCAAGTAACGAGTTTAGCAACAAGATTTAGTTACTAAAGAGAGCTGAATTAATAATGAAATGAAAAATGCTTTAAATTAGTATTGTTGTATGTAAGCTGGAACTACGAAAACGATAAGAAATGTCATTTTTGACACATACTAAATATGATTAGTGAATGTCAAATAATGTTTGTCTACTAGTTCGCGTGATAGGATTACTATATTTATACGGTCAAGGATAATAGAATACTAATGTCAGGCACGTTAATTAATATTTCCAATATTCATGCAATCTCAATTGAGCAGACATTTGTTATGGACAGTATTTAGCGAAATGAATACAAAATTTGAACGCAAATGAAAATGGAATAGATTCGGAGAAACGGATCGGAATCGACAGGGAAATGCGGTTTTTTTGCTACTGCGCAGATTAAACAATAGAATCTTCTGGCCATCACAAAATAACAGACCGAATTAGAAACGATCCTCAAGCGTCTCTTTAATGGACCCCAAATGTTTTAAGGGTATCAAATTTAATACTTATATTAAATTACAGCGCGAGTGGGTTGGCTGACGAATTTCTGACCAGCAGATGATTATAATCAACTATTACCGCAAATATCAATAAACAATGGGTAAAACAATAGTCACAAAACTTTATTTAAATGAAACATAAATGAAAAGACGATATCAAAGAGAGACACCACTTCTTCTTCACACACTTTTATAACAGTAATTTCGTCATGCTTCTTTTGCATTTCAGAAAAACAGGAATTTTCTGAAAATAGAACAATATTACTTATATTATAATAATATTATTAAAGTTTTATTGCCTTTGGAACAGTCAAACGCATTCTTAATAAATGTAATTTATCTAGAATTAATTTGGGGACAAAACTTAGACTAATTGTACACTATCCTTAATTTCATGTTTTTGTCTGTGATTATTCTTGATAATATGACTAATTAAAACATGACATGTAGTTATGTATTATAATAAAACAAGTAACAGACACTAACTACCTAAAGCTATTGAAAATTTTAATGCGCAATACTTTAAGCCATATGTTAATTTAAATGATTTAAGGTGAGTTCCTGTGATCTATTCGTATGAAGCAAATTAATATTACAGAAGAATACGTTTCGGACTATCGATATCAGTAAAAAAAGTCCTGTACCTTTCCCGCCGATTACCACCTGCCGCAAGTTCATGTTCGAGGGCAGCTATCTTCTCCTCCTGTCTCGTTCGCTGCGCTTGGGCACGCCGTTGCTGTTCCTCTAATGCAAGGACGATTTTCTCCAGCCGATGAATTTGCTGCTGCTTGTTTTCCAGAGTGGCGAATAGTTCTTGGATTTCATCAGCCTTTGCCGCTATTTGCTTATTAACCTGTTAGAAATACAGGCCTCAGCGATTTGTTATAAACTTTGGTATTAAATATAAATATTACAAATTAACGTGTAAACATTAAAAATTATTTATCTATCTACAAAATAAATCAAAATAAACACAACTCTCACATCGTCTACAATTTTCATTCGGTGCTCAAGATCCTGCTGTAAAGTAGAAAGTTCGTGACTCTGTTCCGTTTCCTTAGTTTTGAGCAAGTTTATTAATTCCTCGCGAACCTGATTATAAAAAAAAAAATATTAAAAGAAAAACGCTTCAAAAAGAAATCTTTTAGGCTATAATTTCTAAAGAACAGTCCGATTATCAAAAACGAGCAACCTTTATGACTCTTGCCTGAGCACGTGAAGTCTTATCTTGTTGTTCAAGCTGCTGCTCTTTCTGTACAAGCATCTCCGATAGTTCTTCGTTTCTGTGAACGGCCTCTAGAAGTCCCAGTCGCAAATTGTTAATCTGAAACAACATAGTTAAGTCACGTTTATACCTAAGATATATGATTTTAAAGCTGTTGCGTACAACTTAAATAGCTAATGACTAGGATATTTAAAACTGTATTTTGTTACCTCTTGCTGCAAATCTTGGTAACTGATGCCATTAGGGGAATCCTGACAATTAACTTTATCACGGTTATGTACTTGTAAATCTCGCACATATTGCTCGTACTGTATAACTTTTTGTTCGCTAAAAAATCATTTGTATTAGAAGGATGTTGAATATAAATGTAATGAAATTGAAAATTATCCATAGAAAGTTGAACATACTTCAATTTAATACTCTTGGTCAATTCCCTGATCTGCGCATGCATCTTACTTACTATTTCCTCTTTGCTCAGAAGCTCAGCTGCTAGTTTTTGTTGCATCCCTACTTTGTTCTCAGTCTCCTAAGTAACAGTGATATTAAAAGAATGCAAACATTTTTTTTAAATTCTATCAAATATATTTATGCATATGAAAAAATTAAATTAAGAAATTTAAAAAAAGAAATTACCGATATTTTTGCAAGTGATTCTACGAAACGCACTTTTTCGCGTTTACACAAATTCATCTCATCTTCTGTTGTACGCAAAATATCTTTTGTTGCTTGTAACTCTGCCCATAAATCCATCTCTCTTTCAGTCGGTAAATCTATAAATAATATTCCCTAATAATAATAATAAATAATATACATACATTTCTCATATTTCAAACAAATTGCAATCCAAAACTAAAATGATTTATATAGTTCTAGCATTACCTAAAAAAATTGACAGGTACCTAGAAACCCTAGTTAGAGCTGATTAAATTAATTCTGAGACTTACCTTTTACCTTACGTCGTAGAAAAAATATATAATTTTTACCCGGATTTGGTTTACTGTTTTCAAGTTCTAAGATTTTAGCCTTCAGCTGCTCTATAGTATGTTCATTGTCTTTCAACAATTTCTCGAGAGATTCTTTAACTTCCTTTTCCTGTGCAAATATTTTTCTTTCTTCGTCCATAGCAACCATTAGTTCCTTCATTTGGCCGCCAAGCTCCTGAACAGCTAAATTATGTTCAGCGTTTAATAGTTGAATTTGTTCCTTCAAGTCCGACGCCCTAAAAAATGTTTCAGATCTATGTAATAATTTATATTTAGTATTTCATTAAACAAGCTATTAGAGGTCTAGATTTTAGTCCCACAGTATCAGTCGCAGTCAGTGACTAGAAAGTTACACATGTGCATTTTGAAGATTAAAAATATCATTAGCTATAACGGCGAAGGAAAACATCGCGATAACAATAGCCTAGTTGGATAGCATATATTTCTATCTATCTTACTATACGATCACGCCAGGTCCCTAACGGGGTAGGCAGAAAGCACAGAGCATATTTCTATCTACACTATTATCTTACTCGGCTTGCAGAGCATCCCGTTGTTGAGTTAGATGGCTACTGGCCATTTCTCCTGTTTTAAGCGATTCTTTAAGCTTTCTTGCTCTAGCTTCTAAGTGTACCTCTTTTTGGCGGCTCTAAAATACAAAGAACAAAGCTATTTTTTATGTTTAACACTGCTATAATTTGTTGATATTCTAGTTGTACGACCAGCTTTCTCGGCAACTAGAGTATAACAGTACAGTACAGTTACGGAAACATTCATTGTACATGATGCCATTATTTAAATATCTAACGGTTGACTCTTACAGGAAATTTAGTTTGTCTTAACCTTATGGTAATGGTAGTCTATATAATTAGGAAGGGACTAGTAATTATTCAAATTTGATATAATAATCATCAGTGTATATTGCGTAAATTGCGGGTAACACTGAAAGTTTCGTTATAATTTTTATAATTAATAAGTCTCAGATAAGGCCATTTTTACACACATGCATTAAACACGAATAACTTTATTATACCACGGTCTTTATTCAACTACATAGAACCACACATTCGTCCATTTATTGAAGAGTCTACCTGATCTTCCAATGATTTTACAGTGCCCGTGAGACTGGCGATGCTGGCTTCCGCCTCGCGTAGTTGTCGGTCCATTTTGTTAACGCGCACACGGGACTGGCGTAGTTGCGAGTCTGCTGTCGTCAATTTCTCTTTTAGGGCAGCTTTCGCTGCTCGTTCTTCGTCTAATTCACGACGCGCTTGCTGTTAACGTTTCCAATATTGTTTCCAAAATATGTAATAGCGATACGAAAATAGACTATCAAGATTGATTTTTATTTTGTTGAGTTACAGAAAAAAATGTTGTCCTTGATACAGAACAAATTTCAATCCTTGATACAAACAAACAAAAAAATCCTATGGGAATTACAAGCGAGATGCGTCTCCTATCATAAACCTAGAGCTTCTAACCATATATAATTGGTAATTTCTGAAGATCTATTATAAATAGCGCAGTTAAAGAAAAAATACCTCTAGTGCTTTAACAGTTTCAAAATCAGAACGATTTTCATGTGTTTCCTGGACGATTGGGACACGCGCCTCACGATCTTGCCGGAGGCGAGCCACTTCTCTTACTAACGACTCTCCTACAGTAATCAGCGCAGCTCGCTCTCGAAAAGCTCGTCTGTATTTAAACGAAGTCATAAATATACTACAAAAAATTATTATGCAGGCAAGTGGGCTGAAAATGCAAGATTACAAAAGAAATTCTCTTGAAAATATATGTATTGACCAATGTTATTGCACAAAATTAAATAATTACTTAGAAAGTTGGGTAACCATATCCAGAGCAGCGTGTGCTTGTGATTTAAGTTCTTGGAGCGCATTGCACAGTTCAAGGCCTTGTGTATTGTAACGAGCTATACGTTCTATTTCTTCGGTTCCCAAGTTCTGAAACAATAATTACTTAAATATAATCAATGTCATATTGAATAAGTAGTTTCTTATAAAACAGCTTCTAAATCCCTTAACGAGGATTGCCGATGTGCTTGAAGGTGACACGAATACCTGCTTCTTTATGATGTCTTTCGTCCAGTCAATGACTTCTTGTCGGGCCGAAAATGCTTGTATGCAAAGTTCGGCGAAATATGCTGGAACATTCAATACCTTCGTTTCCACTTCTGCTAGCGAACATTCGTCTAATAAAAAGAAACCGAAATGTTTTTATTACTACAGATTTCCTGTTACCCAAATCTCCAAATAGACGGCTCCAAATATTGACGTAACATAGGGAAATAGAAAAATTATTAGAAAGTATCTAGATCAGAATAAGGAGTAATTCACGTTTATTTACAGGTGTACAATGCAATACACAGTCGCGAGCTCGCAAGTAATCAATCGTTAAGTAGTAATCATAAATTTTTTAAGAGATACGTTAACTGTATTAAAATATTTTCATATCAAAATCGATTAAATAAAATAATCATCAGTATCCTATTTATGCTAGATGAATACGATTATTCAGAAGAAATTGAATCTGTTACATTTGTAATAAACTGTCTTTAGCACATGCACCGGACGCTTTTCAGCACCACATATTATCACATGACGACAGCGGCTGCCAATGTTAATTTGCACTGATTATGTGCAAGTAAATATTAAGATAGATACTAACCGAACGTTATTCTAAGTAACCGGAGTTATGTCCGTGTGTATACAATGTTGATCACATTTTTTTGGCTTTACTATAATTATATCCAAAGACATAATATTGTTGTTGTTGTTATATCCAATATAAACAGGCAATGGCTAATTTGTTTTTTTTTTATTTCTAATAGTTTACCTTCAGGTGTAATGTTATCTATAAGACGGGCTGCTCCATCAGTTGCAGCTGCTGCGGCGGCGTCCCGGCACAACTGGGCTACTTCGTCTGCAGCCCAGTCGCCCACATTAAACACCATAAAATCTTTCAAGTCTTCTTGCCCATCTGTCATGCCATCTCGCAACATGCGCTCCCGCAAACTCCGCAATCCATCGAATACTTCCAATATTGCTTGCTATGTAATTGTACAAAAGACAGTTTTCCTTCATACATATTCAAAGTATACGTATCTTAATCCAGCATGTCAAATTTCATTATAGCACAATAAAAAATCAAAATATATAAATTAGTAATTAGCTCGAAACATACCTGTTTCATGTCCAAGTCTCTCTTCATGCGCTGGTATTGTTGGTGCTTCGTAACAAACGCAGATTTTAAATCATCGCTTTGTACCAAGGTTCGTGATAGAGCTTGCGACCCTTGTACTGGGGTGTGGGGTCTCACAACTGCTGTTGTTGTTTGGGTAGTTGGTGTTTTAGGTCGGGTAATTGAATGTTGTGGAGTTGTAGGGCGACTAGCAGGAGTGCTTTGGCGTTGAACAGAATGGGCAGGAGTGGATGGTCGACTTGTGATACGCGGTGTTTGTGGACGACTCGTCATACTTCTGGGCGTCTGAGGGCGGCTTCCAACTGGGCTATTACACGGTTTTGTCTTACTGGTATCTAAAATGGTACAATGTATTATAATTAATCACTCAAAAGTAAGTCGATACTTGCTACGATTTTTATTCAGCTGTGATCAATGAAGTTTAGATATTATTATGTAATCGTTTACTAAAGATATATTAAACATTTTCTATATTAAAAATATAAGAAACATGTTCAGTGGTACCAAGTGTGTCAATTTGTTGTTCTCCCGATACATTATTCTTTTCAGCATCATTTATCAGTTCTTTTGTCGTGTCATCAAGAAAGCTAGTCGCTTGACATTCTGCGTAAAATGAATCACATTCTTGTTTTGGTCCTTCTAAATCTGAGTTGGCTAATACATTGTCACAATTTCTATTGATCTGCATGAAAATCAAAATATTAATTACAAAATATTAATAAAACAAATACTTACTACAGAAAAAAAGTGTACAAACCTTCACATCACTTTTTGAATCTGTTTTCTGGATAATGCGTAGACTACACATTCTCATCTAAACAATTAATAACATATTTTTATTAAACTGCCTGTTTATTGTTAAATTAAAAGTATTAACAAAATTGTCTATCATAATAATAGAAATATGAAATAAAGATGCTAACATTTTGTAGGCTAATTAATCTCATAATATGTATCACAAAACGAACTTTTCTATCAGATAAAATAAATACATCGGAGCAGGTTACACGTGTAATAACTTACTAAAATCAATATTTTCAGAAATGAGAAAGATAAATAATAATTATTTTAATTGAGTAAATTTTCTGAACTCATCAAAAAAATTCAGGATAATTGCGGTAAAATGAAATTATTTTATGTCAATTTTAATCTAAATATTATTATCGTTATTACGTGAAAACGGTACTAGCGATTATTGAATACAATTACTTTTGACGAAACCGGCGAAGGGGGTCCGCGCGTTGGGGATTGTCGTTGCGCTATCGGTAGCGTGAGGTTTCGGTTGGTGGCATTGCGCGCGGCTCGCGCTACCGACGCTGCAGTCGGACGTGGCGTTAAGCGAGGCGCTGCCCCAACTTAAACAGAGTTTAGTACACTTTTATTTTACTTTTAAAACACTAACAATCGTAACACTATAAACGACAGATTTGTTTATGTACTTATACAATATTATAAAATTATGAGTTGTGAATAGGAAGTTATCGATATTTGACAACATCAACCCTTCCATCGTCTCTTTGTTGGGTACTAGTTTCCACTCCGAATGAGAAGAGCTAAGGGCGCTTTCAATTTGTGTTGATCGCATGGTTGCCGCACAGGTGTAACCCCGTTTGCTTTACCTGCATCAGTGGGATTTAAAAGCCTTGGATAACATTAGGGCAATTTCTTAGCCGTTAAGACTATTTCGTTTACCATTTTAGCGAACTATCACAAATTAATCCTGTAAAAGAATATAACTTAATAATAAGAGTTTCATAGCAAGATATATCGCAGATCCTCGGGATGATTTGGTGATACGTAAATGACTAAACTATTCATGTTCTTGATCACTACTTGACGACTGACTTACAGGATTTTTCTTTTTGTGGCTTAGCCGTGGTGGTCATACTAAACTTTCCACCAAACAACTTTTCAAAGGATATATAAAATACTATTTCTTAAAACACAATTATAATTTTGAAGCAGTTTGTGTTGAATATTTATTAAATACTACGAGTATATTATGTCTAACTCATGTTCTGAATTCAAAATATTACGTTTAATTTCTTCATCTGCGTGGCGCAAAGATTTTACAAAATGGCCAGCTTTGTAGGTTTGTTCTATATTCTTGGACCGTATCATGACAGAAAATGACAGAAGTAGAAATTCAGTACATTTACATCTTTTAATGTACTGAAAATTTTATGAGCCAAAATTTTTGTTATTGGTGACTACAGAAAGGAAAGAAGTCGCGTGTAAATATGTCAATTATACCATTTGGTGATCAGGTTATGCAAGGTAGGCTGTTATTTGTTTAAGGAAGGTGCTTTGAACTGTCGATATTTTAATACATGTTTTTTGCCATAAGGTACCTCATCAGCCTACTGATAAACTTTAAAATACTTCTGCAGGTGACAATAATGCTCATAGATGCCGGATTCCGCAAAGACTACCACCCAATCGACAGAAAAATTTAGTAAAAACTAGTAAAGCAATTATTTATTCAGACATAACGGTAAGGACTCTTTTTTACCCTTTCATCGTAATAGAATAACACCTAATTGATTATTTACGGTACTACATTGAAAAACATTTACAGGTAGTTTGACTTGTTCCTGACTAGCTTAAGCGGTGTAGTTGCATTAAATTTGACAGAAATATAACCATAATCAGCTCTTTTTACAGTTTTGAACTTTATAAATAAGAATATATAATTTTCAAGTTTTCCATTAGCTAGAATGTTCAAAAGTTCACTATTAGGTACTATTTTGAGTCATAATTGAATTGTATTTTTCTGTTATCAGCACGCAAGACCCAAATCTGCAAGTAGAACAAGAGAAGATTCAGACCAAGGAGCATATTACTCGTCCAAGTCAGCACGAACAGATCGTGAAAAACTTCTGTCATCTAAGAAGGCAAGTCCAACAGACGATAACAAACATTTTGATGTCAAATATACATTGAAATATTCGTACTTAAGATGAATTATCTACAACTGTCTATTCTGCCGATTTATCTCGTTAAGTACTTGTCAACATGAAAATACTACTTTTTATTATAGATACAAAGTTATCTTATTAAATTTCCAAATTAAAACCGTTTGAAATAAAATACCAGTGACGTATGATAGCTTCACTGAATGCACAATGCAGCACATTTAATAAAACAGGGTCTCAAACGCGGGTCGTAGAAATACGGTAGTTGCTTACTTGCATTCCCTCTACTAAAACTCTTTAGTATTTGTTTTTTCGCTGTCTGCAACGTGATTATATTCGTCTTTTCTACCTAAAAATTATCCGGTATTGACAGTTAGTTGTACTACTACACTCATCTAGACCCACACTACAGCTTATATGTATCTAGGTTAAGAGCGTGATCACTATCCAAGTTATTATAAATTCTAGAAGTTTATAGTACAATAGAGTCATATCAAAATTATACACTACAAAACCTTGTACTGCCCAAGTCTCATATTGCTCACGTAGGGTATTTTTACGACGGTACTTTATTGCAATATTTTATGATCTTCCATTTATTAAATACACATTAACGGTATATAGGCATTTACGGTAACTTGTAAAAAATATAGATTCGACAATGGAAATTAGTAACGTATGTGCAATTAATTTTAATTATCAGAAATCAACTTCGGAAGCACCAAGAAAATCAACATTTACTGAAAATGTAATAGGAAATAAATCAATGAAACAAGTTATAACAGTTCCGTTAGCATGCAAGCAGGTAATTATTTCAAATATCAGATATAAAAATAATTCATGACCATAATTCGTATTTTCTATAAAAATGTTGCCTACCTCTATCTCATCCATGAGACATTTGATTTGCTTAAACAGGTGACTGTTAAATATGATGTCGCTATAATTGCGTAATCCTGCTTTCTATTGAATTAGTATAAGCGCAATTTCATGTATATTTGCCTGACATAAAACTTACTTAGGTGTCTACTACTTAGTTATAATTTTTTAGTGACGTGAGATTTTCCGTTATGACTCCTTAGAGTAATTTGTGTCATATTTTTTTCGTTTTACAAACAGCATTTTTCTCGAATGATAAATAAATATGCGCTGTATTTTATAGAAACAAACAGGAGTTCCAAGGGTTCTACTTCCTTTTAGAGACGTTTCGGCATTACCAGACCAGGTAATGATTTCTAATAAATATTTACTTAATACATACATACCTACTCTGTAACTTAATAATAACGAATTCAAATTTTCGCACTCAGGAAACAATCAATAGACGTGAAGATCTAGAAACTCAACAGGATGTGCCAACAAAATCTTCACAAATGTGCCATTCCGGGGATTTAAGTGAAAGGGGTGTGTGTTATTTTTAAAGTAATTTTTATAACATATTTTACACGGCCTTAAGCGCTACACCAGTGGAGTGGTTGCAAAAATTTGATATATTATGTTCCGGTATAAATAAAGGTCATTTTAATTATTAGAAAAATTCATAGGCTTATGTAAAAATTTAATGCATCTAGTATATTAAATAATACCTATAATTTTGTAAACGTTGCACCTTAGATTTTATAAGTCTAAATATTTTTACATTTTATCAAACAACGTTATACATGACCGTACTACTGTTTACTCCCTTAAACTGAATTTGATAAAAAAATTATGTACCTAAATAAAAAATAACTGTTTACCGTTCAGATTCGATAACGTCCCGAAGTGAAAAAATAATGCAACTTAAAACACACTGGCAAGAAACAATTCATAAGTTTGAAAGTCTGAAAAGCGATCTCAACGAACGCCAGGTAAGAACAAGAAAAGTCAAATTTTGTATGAGCTTGGTTTCTATGGTTAATACTTTATATATGAATTCTGATATTAAATTGCATATTAATTATGTTAATGACAGACCGAAAAACTATTGTCCTGTTTCCTGAAATTTTCTTGAGATCACTTTCATAGTCCATGAGGTAGGTATCGCTTAAATTGCTTTCCAAGGTTTGGTGAATAGCCTTCGATAATGCAAGTGTGATGCACATGAATACGACAATTTTATTTACTGCAAGAGTGTAAAGCATCAAATCTGAGCACCGTAACTCAGGAAGTAGTTAGGTGCCCACATGTATTTAACTATTATCAGTAATTAAGGTTACTTTTAAATGTTACAACTCTGCAGAGAACAGTATTGGAACTATACGCATCTCTACGTGGCACGCACCAAAAACTGAATGCTTTAGGACATAAATCTAACTTGCCGCCTGCCGAAGATTTGCGTGTCATGAACATCGCTAAGATGACTCCTAACCAATTGCTCAAATTGTGCTCAGAAACAAAACGTGACGGATCGGGTTAGAATAGTAATATTATTTATAAAAAATGTTGCAAACGGTTAAGTGGTGTCGTTTTAGAGCATTGTTTGTCAAACAAATCAAACTCTAATAGACGCAAATGAATTCTGATCGTGACATTCACCTAATTAAAGGGTTACATTTTAGATAATCAGCTAAAGATCAATGATCCGTTGAACCTATACATTCATAAAATGAACAACATGCCTAAGAAATTGATAGCCTTATGTGAGGAAACGTTATTGAAAAGAAAAGAAATAATAGACTGGTTTGATGCTTTGAAAAATCAGGAAAAGGTAATACACAAAAAACCATGGTGACAATACAACATAAAACTAATATTTAAAAAACTTTTCAGATTACTACAAACGATTACTTCAATTAATTATCTTAATTTTTTCAGCATGCTATATAAATAATAAATATCAATCAAGTTTATTTTTATTAGAGTAGATTTTCAGTTGCGTATCATGTATTATTTATAAATTATTTTGTATACAATAATAATAACATAATGTCCTATGTGTTATTATTATTTTAAAAAAATATTTCTTTCTTGCATTTTTGTACGTTATCGAAGTAATGAATAAATCTGTTGTTATATCTTCGTTACTCGAAGATTCATGAACGTTTATTTAAATAGGTATACTTAGCATTTTCAAAATCGTTTTTAGGGTTGTCCTTTGAGCAGCCTAAAGAAAAAAATCAACGAATTTAATGCCGAAAACGAAATGTTGAACTCATCTCTAAGGAATATAAAATCTGAATTTGTTGAAGAATTAAATGACATTTTTGATTTTCTAAGGTAACATTTTAATTTTTGGAAAATTTTCGTGCCACATAAAATATGCAATAACAATGTTTTTTACAGGAAATGCGTAAATGAGACGATTGCTCTGCAGTTACGGACAGAAGAGTTGACGTGTGCTTTTTCCGAAATACATTCCAAAAACACTGATCTCCAAAAACAGATGTATACTGCAGATCAGTGCAGATCACACAATAATAAAAGTCGAATCGCGGTTAGTACTGTTATTTTATTTCAACTTTCATGTGTTTCGGATAAATTTGTTCAGTTAAGGATACCTTATTTAAATGAAAAATGTGCAGGACTTAGAAAAGCTCTTAAAAGACGAAAAGCTAATGAAGGTCACGATAAGAGATCGTTTGTCACGAGCAGAAGGTCAAGTGAAGATGGGTGAAGAGAGAGCTATGCAGCTGGAGACAGCGTTAAATCAAGCGCGCTTAAATAATAGAAGTCTAGAACGCACTGTGCAGCATTTAAGCGATCAAGTAAAATTAACATTATTCAACATGTAGACTCGATGTTAACCTCTTATTATAACTAAAGTATTCTTTATTTTGCTGATTTCATACATGTAAAGTTCCAATACAAATTTTCAGAATCGTACATTACAACTGGAATTTGATAAAGAATTAGGTAAATTAAATCAGTCGATTAAAGAAAATACAGTTCATCTTGAAGAAATTGGAGACGCTCGCGAAAAATTACAGATGGAGTAAATATTGTAGTATTACTTATGTATCATTGTTGTAACCTAAACTTTCTTCGAAATTTCAGAACATCCAGATCGCCTGTTCAATTTTACTTATTTTACCATACAATATACCTGGTATTACACACCTCAATGTTTTATTCTGGTTTCAGTACGTTGCGTGTTGATTAGTCTATTTATAAATCAGGGAGCTCGTCCATTAATAATAGAAAATACGTTTAGGTATACATATATCTACCTACATACTTAACCCAGAATATTTTTACAGAAAAGAAGATCTTGAAAAACGACTTGAGGAATTATCAAATCATTATAATGAATCACTCGATAACATTAAAGAAGAACAAAGCAAGAACGTCACAAAAATAATTGAAGTGGAAAAGAAATATTATGTAGAAATAGAAGAGAGAAAGAAACGAGATACACAAATTGAATCGCTTTGTACTCAGCTTGTAGACGCCGAGATTCGATATAAAGAGGCTGCCAAATTGATTGAAGAACAAAAATCGTTGATAAGTAACTTACATTTCACTAGTAATAGCTTAGCGTCCTGAGGAGGGTTTAGTTTAGGCTTGTCGCGAACTGAGGTAAAACATTTTAATGTGTATTTAATTGTGACGCGCACGCCGACCCGAGCAGATTCATTCTTTTAAACTAGTCTTAGATATTTATGAGGGTTTGTTAACAGGTAATAAAGAAAATGAAATTCAGAAGCTTGAAATTGAATTGGATAAAAGAAACGCTGAAATCAAAGAAATCAAGCAGAATTTATTGAAAGAAAACGACGCCATAAAAGAGTTTGAGGTATATTTATATGATCTTACTGTAAAAATAGACATGATTTTCTTGAATTATCATATTTTCCGGGCAAGCTTTCAATTTTTTCTAACCCTAAAAAACTTACTAAGATTGTTAGGAACATTTTAAAAATAGACGTTAGCCACATAGATCCCTTCGTTCCTTAATAATGTGCGTACCGACTAACAGCGTTCGATTTTTCTTTATTTAGATATATCGATGAAATCTAACAAAAACAAAATTATTTTCTTTTGAAATAATTCCAACAATGGATCCATAAATTTAATACATAAATATTAATGTTAAATAACATTAATAAAAATATTACAGATAAATCTAACGAAGTCACTTGCAACAGAGAAAAATCTAAATAATTTACTGAACGATAAAGAGCAGATAGTTTCAGAATTTAAATCAAGAGAGAAAAGTTTGAAAGAACAGTTGGCTAGCAGGTAATCTATTCCTATAGCAGTAATTATTATTATTATATCCATAGATGATCATGCTTAATGTACAACTTCACTTTTAGAGATTTGAAAATGAATCAATATGAGAATCAGTTATTATCATTAAAAAAACATTTAGCAGAACTGCAACAGCGCTGGAGTGATATTGAGAATTTACGCGTTCTTCCTGAAAAGGTAACATTTTTCAAATTTCGAACCCTTTCTATGTAAAAGAGTGTTTATGAACCCCAATTATACTTTATATACATTTTTAAAAGGTAACCGAACAAAGTACACAATTAGATGAAATAACTCGGCAAAATAGTAATTTGACTGAATTACTGGAAAAAAAGAATATCGAATTAGAACAATATACGGTCACAGTAAAAGAGCAGGAAAATATTCTGGATCGGAAAGAAAACACCATAAAAATGTTATTAGAGAAAGAAGAAGAACAAGAAAATATCATACAACTACTAAAAAGGAATTTAGAATTGAGAGCGCGTGCGGATTCCGAGGTATTTAATTAACAACTTCAATAAGCTTCGAAAAATTAAAGCTATTATAAGAATTGACGACTTCAATTTTTTATTTCAGATTAACCAACAACTTCTTGATAAAAATAGCGAAATTAAACTACTACAAAATAATTTAGAAATACATAAAGAGCAAATTGAGCATTTAGAAAAAATAATTTTAAAATTGGAGAATGAAGTACAAAATTCCGCTACACAAATCAGAAAAGATGAAGAAAAGATATATTTACTCGAGAAACATGTAGCTCAGTACGAATCTTATCGTTCGAGATATAAAAAGGATATTGAGAATCCAGCTGATAATTTAGACAATCTGATTAAAATCCTCGAAGAAGAACTAAGTAGCCCCATAGAACAACATACACTTAGAAATCAAAATTGCTTAACAAACAACATAAACCGATACCATAGTAAACATCAACCACAAAGTGAGGTATTTTTTCGAGAGCACTTGCAATCCGATCATGTAAAGGACCATGATTCAATTCCTACTAAAATAGAAATGGGAAATTTTGTTAAGAAAACTTATATACCTACAAATGATAGAATTCAAATGAATCATGTTGATTGTAAAAAAAATCTCTTAAGTCATAATGTACAAGAATGCATTCCAATTCGTGACTCTGAAAGTGTAATTTCTCCTACACGATTCCTCATTGCTGATAATAATCTCGTTCCTTTTGGCAATATGGACTCCTTTACACACTCTCGAGATGGCAACTTGAGGCGAAATTTGCGTTACATGGTATCCGAAAATTTAAGAGATGAAAAAAAACGTAAAATGTTTAACCTAGCTCGTCACAGACTTTAGGGAATTTTAAGTAAATGTCTTTAACTATTTAAAGCTTCGTTAATCAGTTTTGTAACATTGTCCGTGAAATACACAAAATAAATGTGAAAATAATGTAGACTGGTATTATTCAAAGCGATTTATTTTAAAATAAATGCATGAATCTGCAACAAATAATTACAAATTAGTTTACATATAACTTTTTAATTATTTTGATAATATTTTTATTAAAACAGTTGAATCTAATTTGAATAAAAGTATATATATTGCTCTTAATACCAACATAATAAGGTTAAATTACGTTGCAATAAACTAAATCTTATCAAGATAGATTTTTATCTGTAAAATTTATTGCATTTTTTGGTCATGTTTTAAAGTAGTTACAAGTATGGTGATGTTGCAATATGGTGATCTTCAAAAACATCGTTAAAATTCTTTAATTCTAATACAATACAATACAATTTCTATGATGTTGCTTTTGTCTTTAGGTGTCATGACCATTTAGCAACAGATGAGCCTAATGTGCTTTCTTTGTATAAAATCCAGACTAATATATTGTCTAATAGCTAGTCAAATACTAAACTTGCATAAGGTAAAGAAGAGTTTGACGCAGGTGCATGACGAGAACGTAATATTTCTCTTTCTAGTATAGCTCTTCGTCGCTCTAGCTGCGTACGGACTCTACCTTCCCTGTCCAATTGTAAGCTCTGTGCTAGCACTGCGCTTTCCAATCTGAGAACTCGAGCACGCTCTGCGCGTAATGCCGTCCAAGTATCGGCGGCCCCGGCACATACCGATGTCAACGATCGGGATAACTAGCAAAATAAAATCGTTTTAGTGTGAAAATGTACCAGATTCGTGTCAAATGCAATCCTATAAAATATTATATATGCAATATATGTTTAAGTATAAGCATATTTTGTTTTGTGTTTTTTTTTCTAATAGTAATACCTCTTTAAAAGTGGACAGTTCAATAGAATGCGGTTCACTTCGGCATTCCAAGGAGGCGGTGAGCTCTCGCCGAGCGCGCACCACACGCGCAAAGAGATCGGCAGCGCGCTCGTGCCTCTCGAGCATTAGTGCACGAGACGCAGCTGCGGTCACTAACGCGGACCGCTCCCGGCACAGCGTTGCAACTTGCATATTTAGTTCTAGTAACTGCACAATTCAATTACTTTTAGCCAACAATCATATTTAAATCCACATGTGACCACAAAATATTTAGGTTCGGTCTATTATTCTGCATGGAACTTTACAAACTGTCCCGATTGCACAATGTTACGGATTTTTTGTAATTCTGTTACGGTTGAGACCGCTTTGTAGACTACAAGTTTCACGTAAATTACAGGAACAAGGAATATATATCAATTACCAATCAAAACTCAATAGATTATTACCTCTGTTTGAAGATCTTCAAATGAAACATCGTTTGAATAGCAGTCATAATTGCGCAACCGTTTGACTTCAAGTCGCAGGGCAGCCATTTGATTTTCGTATTCTGTCATACTTTGTTCCCTTGCAACGAATTTGAGCGGCAATAAGTAACAACCTATCAGTGAACCTTATAACAGTAATTTATGTAATTAATTTTTAAAACAATAAATTTATACATACATAATTTTTTCATTTTCTCGTTGTTCTTCTATTACTTGTTGGAGTTTCATAATTTTTTGTTCTCTATTAAGCAATTCGGTTGCTAATTTATCTTGTTTGTCATTCCCTTCTTCTTGCTAGAAATGGGGTAAAAACACGGTAAAAAGTACACACCGCATCATATCCACATTAAACATTAATTGATTCTACTTTTATAAACATACTGCAATTTTAGATAAGGATTCTAGGAAGCTATCTTTATCAGCTCGACTCTGGCGCAGTTCTTCTTCAGCACGACTTAATGCTGCTTTCGTTATTTGTAATTCTTTCCAGATCTCCACTTCTCTATCAGATGGTTCATTTTCTACGAAGTAGGTTGATATGTGAAAAAATCCAAATTACATTATCGACAAACTACGTACTTTATATTGTAGGAAAGGCCAACATAGGAAATTTTGTGTAGAATTTTTACGAGTACAATATTTTGAACGACATGCAATGTTTTTTATGTGAATTAGTACAAACAAACATGTAATTAGATTATGTGTGTAGTGTACCTAGTGTGACTAGAATTTATGAACAAACAGAAGAAGTATTAATCTGGGTATGTATACTGCATTAGCTATTTACTGTACGGACTAAGAATTATTAAGCCCGTTCCATTTTTTCATTATACCTTTAGAAGGCACATATTCTAAATATCGCCTTCTCTCAAAATCAACAAGACGAACTGAGCGCTCGCGCAAAAAGTTTAGTTGCTCTTCCAATTCTCTTACGCGTCTCTCTAATTCTATAGCGCGTAATTCTGCTTCGTGTTTGTTCTTTTCCTAAAAAAAAATAAGAGATTAGTTGAGTTGAGTAATAAAGGACCGAGCTGCAACACAACAGTGTTTTATTTAAAAAAAAAGTCTTATTTTTTTGGACAACAAGTAACAAACCAACAGTCAGTTGTCGAAGTGGCCGCTGCCGGTCATAGACATAATGTAACTAACCTCGTAGAGGACTTTAGGAATATAGCTTTTAGTGTTCATTAGTTTCTACAATTTTACTTTGCATTTTAATTATAATTTGCTCGTTTAAAGTATAGAGAACAAAAAAATAAGATAAGATAAGATAAGACTAACATATACATATAATGCTGAGGCGACATCTAAAAAAGACAATATTATTGTGCTAAGTCCACAAATAAATACCAAACTAACTTGTAAGCAATACATAACACAGTTTCCTGCAAAGCGTAAGAGTTGTAAAAAATACGTTCCTCAATTTAATGAGAGTTTTAATGATTTGAAATAGTTTTATAAATCCTACATATTTAAATAGTGGGTTTGAGGTTGTTATTAAAACGAGACATGATTGCACCTGCTCTGCTACCTTCGCCTGTAGCATCTCTGTGCGCGTTCGCTCCTCCATGCTGCGCGTGTCCGCCGTTCGTTCAGCTGCTTCCGCCTGCTCTCGTAATTCCTTTACCCTATTCGTTATCAGTATTACATTTTATTTTTTGCATGCACAGTATAAGTATCAACCTTGATAAATAGCAAACCTAATTTCAAGGGCGTCGCGTTGCCGCGATAAAGCTTCTATCGTCATTTCCCCCGTTTTAGAAACTTCTAATAATTTCCTTGAGCGCGCGTCGTAACTTGTTTCCCGGTGACGGTACTAAAATAGCGATACAAACAAATTTTCATAACAGATGTATTTGGAATACATGGAGTAGACTTTTTATAGGTATTTATAGGTATCTTATTATTTATATACATATATATTGTGATCTTGCTACGTTACCAATTGTTCGAGATCCTTGTGTTTCCGTTTTGCGGTTTCAAGCTCGTTTCGTGTTTCTTTGATTTGTCGTTCGAGCGTAGCGATACGGGCTCGTGCCACGCGTAGCATGCTCTCTGCAGCAGACACCACTTCCTTTAAAGACTCCCGAGCGGCCCGTTCTTTTGTTAGCTCATCGCACACTGCCTGATGTATGTTTCAATTATAATAGAAAATATAGCTATGAGTTAAATAAGCTACGTCATCATGAATCTGAGTCAATAACATATAAAATATACAAATCAGTCTTTTAAATAGTGCAATGATGTGAGATGGAATAGCACGCAGAAAGAATGTGATTATTCCGGCTAAGATGAATAGGGAACCACTTGAGTTTTTTACGAAATTCTGAGATGTGGTTATAGTTACTATGTATCTTTTCTTGTACAAATTTTTTGAATGAATGTACACGTTGGATAATGACCCATTAATAAATTTAACAGTCCACATTAGCAAGGAAACCACATGATCATAAGACGATAAAATCATCGTTGACGGATTAGATAGTTCAAATCGCATATATTACGGCAGAATCTTTTTTAAGATGTATCTACCTGATAACTAGGGGAGGCTTCCATTACACTACTCGGGTCTTTAATATTATCTTCATGTTCTTTCTTTGTTAGTTCATCTACTTTATGTTGCATTAATAGTATTTCCTTTTGCAAGCGTTCAATTTTTTTCACCAGTGTCTCACGATCTAACCACGGAACCCTTGTTGTGTTAAATGAATGAGAGTAATTTATTTAATTTCCAATTATTCGAAAGTTATGATAAAAAATAATAAAAAAGATGAAATAGGATAAAAAATACGTACTTAGCAAGATCGAGTGAGTAAGTGATTTTAGCTTTTAAATTTTCTGCTGTTCCGGCGACCATTCTATGTAATTGCTCGGTTTCGTTATCGAACCCTAAATTCTTTGCTTTCCATTCTAAATTCTAGAAAAAAAGTAGACTAGTTTTCATTTATTTATAGATAATAATATAGTTCTTTTTGCTACCGTTTTCATCTGTGTTGTTGTATACGAGATATATTTTGCTTATCAAAGTCGATATGGGAAGTCTTGTAATGGTCAAGTACCTACTGTGAAACTTACTGTGATATAAGCGGAGCGGTCTGATCGATGTTTGCAGCGCAATACGTTCAGGAGCTCAATTCGGCGCGCCATTAACTCCGCGGCAATGCCAAGAACTTCCTCCGGGATGGGATTTAACTGTGCTTGTAACTGCTGCAGTATTTGAGGACCTAGATACATAAACCAAAAAGTAGACCCTTCACTATATAGTATAAAACAAAGTCGCTTTCCGCTATCCCTATGTCCCTATGTATGCTTAGATCTTTAAAACTACGCAACGGATTTTG
>DWDX01000669.1:0-23966 GCA_018245675.1 Agara michaeli | reverse complement strand
GAGTAAGCTTGGTATACAGAATCATATGACGTAACTAAATCTTTTGGAGTTCGATTTGAAAACTATATACGTATACAAATTCAAAAATGGAAACATTAACTCGTTAAATTACGCTGCAACGAAACAATGCCTTCATTAATTGGCTTTAATATATTGCCTCCGACTACCACCTCAGGTCATCAGATCTGTTGGTCCCTCTAAACGCGATTTGTCAAGCTATTCTTTTATAGAGCATACTATTTAACATCAAATATTATAATTGTCATTTATAGTAAAGTATTTCTTGGCTCTTATTAGCTTTATAAAACCATCACCGAATAAAATTAAAACTCAATTTCAGGTCGAGGCGTAGGCCCGAAAAAGGATCATATGTATCTCCAGCTGCATCACTTAAAGCCGGAAGTGATCAGAGAACGTCTGCCGGGAATTTCGGAGACTGCTTACACGTTCACTGGAGCAGATGTGTACACCCAGCCCGTTCCAATCATTCCGACTGTACATTACACGATGGGTGGAATCCCGATAAATTATAAAGGAGAAGTACGTATTTATACTGAAAACTGAAAATAATCTTGATTACACTACTGTTGTATTACAAATATTATTTAGTGTGGACTTAATCTTTTACATTTTTCAATTTCTAAATATATGTTCATGATCTGATGAAGGAAAAAATGATATTTTTTTAAAATTCAGGTACTAACCAGCGTAGGCGGATGCGACACTCCGGTAAGAGGTCTCCACGCGGCTGGTGAAGCGGTCAGCAATTGCCACGGAGCTAACAGGCTGGGCGCAAACTCTATTCTCGATGTCGTAGTTTTTGGGAAATCGATTAGCAACAACATTGGAAAGATCAGCAAACCTTGTGACAAACAGCCCACGCTAAACGATGTAAGTAATTCCTTGCACAAATTCCATTCGATTACAAAATATGTTATAATATTACGTTTGTCGATTTCACTTCCTTTTGTTCTCGTGTAAAGAACATCTGCGATGCCAGTTTAGACAACTATGAGAAGATACGTTCGGCCAAAGGCAACGTGCCTGTTCATGAACTCAGGCAGGCCATGAGAACCACCATGCAGAACAAGTGCGGCGTATTCCGCGAAGCAAAATTGCTGACAGAAGGTATCTTATACAATGTTCATTCCCTCAGTGCCCTTTAGAGTGCAATGTAATTGTATTACTAACCGCTCCCTACAATTTTCGTATGTTTATAATGGATTTGTATTTATCATATCTTTAAGTGGTGCTTGGGACACGAAGTAATGTAGTCAATTTGAATTAATGTTTTCCTGTATCACTTTAACAAATACTCTTGTCAAGTTTACTGTTCTTCAAATTTTACCAAAAGTTAATTTGGTTAATTCAATAAAATTTCAGCCAATGAGGAGATACAAAGGTGGTTCAAAGCGTTTGAGCAAATTCGAGTATCCGATCGACGTCTCAACTGGAACTCTGATGTCATCGAGACACTGGAGCTGCAGAATATGTTGCAGACTGCGGTGCAAGTTGTTGCGTGCGCTTTTAATAGAACTGAGAGTAGAGGTGCACATTTCAGAGACGACCATCCAAAGAGAATGGACGAAATGGACTACAGCAAGCCTACGAAAGATCAGGTATTTGTCATTTGGTCGAAAGGCGCGATGTTGTAAATATATCCTTAATCACAATTAATATATTAACCGGCGTGTATGCATGAAGAGAGTGAGGAATGTAGACGAAGCACGTCAGGTTTGCACGAACAGAGATATTTGGCACTCGGTGCGCCCTGCATACTCCGTTAGGGACCGGGCGTGACGGTATGTTGTTGATGTATATGTATATCGTTGTTACCAAAACAAAGGCTTCTCTTGTATTTCTTTCATTATAGTCAAAATGCCCCCTCCCCACCTCCTTAATTCTGGCTGAGCCACTATGGCACGCCACAAAAGCCCGAGTGAAGCTGTAGAGGCCACTAAGGTCAACAGCAAAACGTCAATTAGGAAAAAAAAAAGCAGGAATGGGATTGTGAGTGATATTAGTCGAGTTGAGTACTTGTTAGTATAAGTACAGTTAGTATTCTGTAGTATCGGACCTATTAGAGATTGGTCACAGCTGCTTTGTTACTCTTGAGGAATATTTCATCATATTTGCATAACAATAAAAGCAACCGATTACCCTGAGCATTATATGACCCTATTTCTTATCCAATCGGTGCCATAAATATCTTTTATTCATTTCCTCATAAACGCAGATACCGAAAGTAAGATTATTTATTGCAAAGATAATGGTTTAATATAAAAACGGTGTAATTCTGACATTCAACATAGGTAGTCAAGCTACTACAAGTGCTAAATAGTAAGTAAACATTTATAATTTATTTGAAAATTATTTTTACTTTTATTCGAATAACTATTAATTTGTATAATGTTCAATAATCATTTTCCACTGTTCCTAATCTCACTAATTTCACTTACAGACGATCAAAGATGAAACTATTCATTGCCTTCGCACTTTTCGCCCTGGTTGCGGCTAAGCCCAGCCTCCGCTATGACCAGGAGGAGATCGACCAGATCGTTGCCGCCATCAACAGCCCCAGCACCGACCCTGCCACCGCTGCTGCCCTGGACCTGATGCTCCAGCAAATTCTTGGCAATTTCAAGCCTGAACCTATCCAAGTTGGCCCGGCTATCATCGACGAATACCACCCTATCCACGTTGGACCCGCCATCGTCGACGAGTACCACCCCATTCACGTTGGACCCGCCATCATCGACGAATACCACCCCATCCAATTTGAACCCGCCTTCGTTGAGGATTACCACCCCGTAGTTATCGATGACGCACCCGCCCAAGCTCCCGCTTCTTCTCCTCTCGTTCAGATCATCGTGAACGTAAAGAGCGAGAGCACAGTTGGATCCAGCCCCGTCGCCGTCGAGGGCATCGAGAAACCCGACCTCGGCCCTGCCCCTACCCCGGTCATCGTGGTTGAAAACGCCCAGGAAGACTATGAACCCGTGCTCGTTGCTGAGCTGCCCCAGCTAATCGTCCCCGAGCCCGTCCAGGTCGTGGAGAGCTCTCCCGTGATCCCCGAGCCCGTGGTCGTCGCCCCCGTCGTCGTCGCCCCCGTCGTCAATGTCCCTGACACCCTGAACTGAATGCAGGTTTAAATTTCGGGAATTGTAGTTATTGTGTTTATAGAATGTATAAATATTCGATGCAATAAATATTTTCAAGGATATTTTAATTTTTTTCTGTATTTAAATATTTTACCACATTTTGCATGGAAAATAAAAATGTAACTCATGTATGGAATGCACAAAGACAATAGCAACACGATCTTTTTGTTAGTAACTAAATAGTACAAAGGTATATCCATACACAACAAAGGCATAGCCAAGTTCGCAAAAGACGCATACCTAAATTCCAGATGTTCCAGATGTTCCAGATGTTAGCGTTGCCTACGATAAGTAATGGATTTGGCGTAAGGTTTTCAGTTTACACACATAACTCAATTAGACATGGGCATCATAAACATAATTTATACCCAATAGTTATGACAACCTGTAAACATAGAATCTACATCCAAATTACAATTGCAAATACGAATAATACTTAACACTGCGTGACTGTCAGTGAGCAATATGATTTGTTTTGGGGAATCCCTGTACTTATATGTTTTTCGCTGTCAAGCATAGACAAGTAGAGTAGCCATATTTGTTTGAACTAAGATTTACTAAATTTTGAAAGAAAATCAGAACGTAATGAAATACCATGAGTTGACTTGACTGAACTCAAAGGATGTCTTCAACATCATTTTACATCCCACAGCTGTGAAGTCTCTCTTGCAATTACTGGAAGCCTGAAGAACACCACGTTGCTCCACTGCGGATTGGTGTAATACGCCTTAGTGGACAAGCCGCCTGTCGATTGTTTTTAAACCGCCCTCAAAGTCCCGCACACATTACCTGAGTTTAACGTACTGTGCGAAGTACGGCAACGATCGTAACACTTCACTACTAACGGTCACCCGTCCATGTACTGACCGTCCCGGGTGTCAGTTAATTTTGCTAATCTTTTTTAATTCGCAACCGCGTTACGGTTACGAGAATTTCATAACAATTGCACTTCAAGAGTAGCGCGCAATACTTGTAAAGGATTATGTCTGAGCATCATAGTCATTATCAGTAAACCACTATGTCCTATATACTACTAGTGTCATTTAATGAACTTATTATCCATACTACTAGTATATGTACTTGTACAATATTTGTCTGTTAATTTTGACAGCTAACAAAAATATATTAGACCAGCAGATCGGACCACGCGTTGCCATGGTTCAATTCAAATATCGGTATAATAACTTAATCTCATATATCCCTATAAATCCCGTAGCACGATGTTTGGTGCCGACTCCATCGTGCTATACCTACCAGCGACGTAAATTTTTCAATTAATTTTGTTTCGATAGACGTTTTAAATTCGTAATATCTTTTGAACGGAATGTCCGATTTGAATAAATAAAACAGGTTGGGCAGACTTTAATCCGGCTTAGAGAATTATGAACAACTCAAAGGCGTGTAGGTTGCCTCGCAATTTTTTCTTTCAACGTCACAGGCAATTATATTTTATTTTCAAAAGGTACTATAGGCAGGCAAAGGTGATTAATGTCAGGTTTGTGTAATTTTCAATAGAAGTATAAACGGTGTACATATTTTAGATGTAAATGAATTTATTGTATGAAAATAATGTAGTCAGACAACAATGATATTGTGTAGGTATTTTAAACCAACCTTAACGCAGTTAATTACGCGTCAAGTTTCCCATATGTGTATAAGTCAATGATTTACAATATTCTTATCGTCTAACTTTTTTATTTTTATTGCAATACTATTATGATAAATTTGTAGATAAAGTGTGTTTGATATTGTTAGTAGTTTAGGACTCGAAGAATATGTCATGCAGAGTTGTGACGTCATATTTTACATTTTAGCTGAATTGTGTACATCTCGTAATAATTGAAGATTAATAATTATAGATTGCACATCAATAAAGGTTTGAAACCGATAGAAATCGGCTCCTCGTTTAGTTTTCATCACTCATTCCTCATTTCATAAGACAGTTTCAGTTGTCTGTTTCATATGTCATAACTAAGGTAGCTGCCGTTAAACCTGATCAGGAATCACGATCAATTATTAACGAATGTTAAATATCTTCAATAGAACGACGAGCTGCTGAGATGATGCTCATCGCCTCCAAAACGTAATAAAGTTACACTTCAAGTCCTCCACTTTCAATAAGGCCCATGCAGAGGAACGGAATTTTGAGCGGAACAGTGGTAGCCAATTGGACATGAAGAAGAAGAAGAAGAAATGAAGACTATCAGATGTGAAGCTCCAGCTATTCCTCAATAAATTCAAATTCAATTTGAATATCAATGAGTACGTAAAATGAGTGGTTAAAATAATAATAATGACATTTTGGCATAACTTACAGGCTAATCTGAACACAAACGTTACAGTCTAGTATAATAAAGAGATAATTGATAGACATATTCAAAGGTTATTTCATGATACTAATTTCCGCCCTGGGAGTCAAACTCACATCCCCTGGCTCAGCATTCAAGGTCTCTGACCGCTGAGCACAAACACATGGCAGTTAATAATTTATTATTTGGGTAGTGTTATTGCTTTAGTGTGTATAAAATTTTATTATTCGTGCGATATCCTCTAAAGATTATTATAGAGTATAAAACCGAAACTAATTTCGCCAAATTCAAGTTCGAGTCCAACGAGCGGTAAAGAAGTACGTATAAGAACTGTATACTTGGTTCCTAGTGAAATTCTTTATTTATCAATCCAAATTGTTCATGATTTCTGCACACATAGACCGTCATTCGAATATCATTAAGAAATTCATTGCATCTTTACAGATAACCATGAAATTCTTCGTTGCTCTCGCTTTGGTTGTTGCCGTGGCGTCGGCCGGAGTTGTCCTGCCCTCGCACATGCCTGCGGCAGAAATGGCCGAGATCCAAGAAATCGTGGCCGCTATCAACAGCCCGAACACCGACCCCGCCACTGCTGTCCTCCTCGAGCAGATGCTTCTTGACTTACTCGGTGTCCCTAAGCCTGAGCCTAGCCCCGCAGTCGTCGATGAATATGAACCCATCCATGTCGGACCCGCGATCATTGAAGACTACCATCCCATCCAAGTTGGACCCGCGTTCGTTGAAGACTACCATCCCATTCAGGTAGAACCGGCCTTGGTTGATGAGGAATATCAAGACGTCGTCGGAGGCCCGGCCATCATTGACTTCCCCGTTCCCGTAGAGGCCGTTACTCCCACTCCTGCTCCCAGCAGCTCCCCTCTTGTTCAAATCATCGTGAACGTGGAACAGAGCCAGCCCATTTCCGCTGCTGTGCCTCTCCCCGCTTTAGTGTCACCCCCGCGTCCCCCCAAGCCCGTGCTGGCTGATAACAGACCAGTCATCAAGCCTACCCCCGTCCTCGTGGCTGAGAACGCCATCCCAGACTACGAACCCGTGCTGATCGCTGACCTGCCTCTCATCCCCGAGCCCGTGATTCCCGAGCCCATTCTCGTCGCCCCAATCGACATTGCCCCCGTTGAAGTAGCCCCCGAAACCCTTAACTAAACGTTCGCCCAATAAAAACCTGATTAATGCCGCTTATTATATTTTGAATAAAGTTTTATAACAAATTAGTTATTTTCTTTTCATTTTTACTTCTGATATCATGACAAGATAATCATAATAAAAATAATCTAAGTCAACTAACTATATTTAATGTGTACATAGATGCCAGCAAAATACTCATACTCATCAAATTTTTTTCTTAGTCTGCTACCAAGTCGAAACGCTACCTCTACTAAGGAGACCCAGCGAAGAACTCAGACGGCTTATATTTTGTTTAGTTCTATATCATGATCTATCTTTTTTCGCGAATGTTTACGAGAGATCTACAATATTTTTTAGGGCTAATCGAAAAATATGCTATTTACAATATACCTCATGGTAATTAATGCAAATATTTTGCATGACGCTTTTATCGCGTGATATCTGCAAGTTGAAATCCAAATCAATAAATATTACTTACCACGGACATCTATTGGCTATAAGAAGTGATTTGTGACAATATTTACAATTTCCTTTCCATCGTTAACGTCGGTGCGTATATTAAATCATATTTATATGTCAAGGAATAAGAAATCTGCCGAAGCGCAAAATGAAATAATTTCATTTTTCATTGCATAAGCTGCGATAGCTTAGTCAATTGGATTTCATCCTCCCTCTTCGATGGTTTGAGTTACAAACTCCGAAGAGACCGAAAACTGCCTATCTCCTTTCACTGTGTAATTTTAATTTAAGTTGAAATCAACCAACACAGCTCAACTCTACAGCAGCCTGCAGTTAGAGACAAAAAAAAAAGTGAAAATTAGTTTAAAAACATTTAAAAGAAGAACTATAAATTTAAGAGTAACTTATAACTGTTAAACAATGTTGTTGCGGTCACGTTCAACAGATGGCACTATAATTATCAAAACATAGATACTTAATTAGTGTTTTTCATTCAGTTCCAACAGATGGCGGTGCTTATACCTGGGCTAAATGATATATGCCCTACAGCCCATATGGTTTTGAATAATTAATTAATCATTTATAAAGAAAAACTTTTACCTACATACCAACACGCAGGGATACCAATGCTACCTAGTGTCAAACGTGCATACCAATTTGTAAAGAACTTTCGGAGATATTGCGATTAGGAACAAACGAACATAATTCTTATTTTTTTTAGATGATAGAAGAGGTTTTATATTTATTTATGTAATATTTTTTTTCAACTATGTCGAATGATCTGTGGGTTTATTGCTTTTTTACTTTTTAAAGGTTGTTCGAGTGGAGGTTTTTTTAAATGTTTAATTGGTTTTATAAACATCGCTATCGAATTTTTAAAAAGGTATGATTATTCTGAGATTAAAGCTTCAAAGAATCCACTTTAGTCATATTTAATTCATTAAAAGGAATAAAATCTGAATATAAGTAAAAACTTGCAGCCTATTAACAGGAAGCCAGTTAAACTAAGTAACTATCTGATAATCCGCGGTATTTATTGTAATGATAAAACAGTATATTTTATATTATTTTACCTGCATATTGTTAAATTGGTATTTATCTCCAGATAAATATTTACTGTAGATTAAAACAGTAAGTCCTTATTGCGACAATAAACCGTAATATAAAAGATATCTTAAAAACACTTCTTATCTTACCGAATTATGATTTTGAGGAGTATCTACGTCATCCGAAAATTTAAGCAAAATCTCGTCTCCATTATGAACCCATGATGTTATGTGATGTCCATACATACAATGGCTTCATACATCTTAACATAGATATTAGCTACACTAGGTAGGTACATAAATAATGAGTAAAATTAATTTAATTCGTATTAAAACGAAAACATACAAACCAAACGACCGCTAAAGTAAATGGTACACAATAAAATTAATATTCTGAATACGAAACGGCTTTCAAAGAGCTACCGCACAATTTCGTTAATCACGAGCCTAGTTAACACAGGTACCTATATAGAAAATAATCCTTATTTATACAAGATTTATAGATTGATAAATGTTATTTAAAACATTTGAAAAATGTAATTATCATATGCTAAACAAAAACCGACATCAATAATGTTAAATATTTTTATGAAAACCTTTTAATCTTGTCGGCGTAGACGAACTTTTAGCGAACCGTCATATGAATGTATAACTGCACCATTAATTGTCTACAGATATGACAGATGCACGAAACAGTATAAATTAGTAAACATTATTATTTCTTTATATAATTTCATATCTCATTCTAGATAATTATCTATGACACCTAATAAATACGTGACATAGATAATTATTATTGTTATTATGGTAATTAGAAAATAAGTGGGAAGGTATTCAGGAATTATAATTAAAATTGTTTTATTAGTTAAGCAGTTCTAATATACAAAAATTACAACGAAGGTAAATTAACATAATTTTTATCACATTTCCTTGAGGAAAATACGTAATATTGCAGGGTAAACGAAAATTTCTATTTGTGTACACATTTTAAGAATTATTATTGTACGGCTCGTGTATCAAGATACCCCGTGCTCGAAACATCGTAAGATTGTAGGTACGATGGCATTTTAAAGAGCAATAATTTACTGTGCACAATGCTGACTCTTGGTAAATTATTCTTACCTGCCGCTAATCAGATATAAGAGTTCGTAAAAATACGAAAAAAGCCAAGCAATTACCTTTTACCGCCAAATAATAGTGAGAATTAGTATTATTTCTAATCCAAATAAGGTTCCATATTTTAGAATAAGCAACTCCGTGTACCTTGTAAAAATAATTAAAGTATTAAATTTGGTTCAATATGAAAAAAAGCATAGTTTATTTATTGTATAAAAAAAAGTTTATAAAAAAAGCATTCTACTCGGAGTTCAAGACGTCATCTTGAACCCCGAGTAAAAGTTCTGGATAACGAATTATATTATGACAATTATAAAGTTTATTGCATAAATTTAATACATTTAATTAACGAAAAATTAGGCTGTGTTAATTAAATACATTTATTTAATTTGTAAAAATAACTTTTAATAAGTTAATTGCATAATTATTTACTAATTAAATCTCCATACTATTGTCGTATATTAATTATATATCATTATTGTATTTCAAGTGACTTAATGACTACACAATTTTATTATAATAAAGAGACCTTTCATATGTAACATATTTTATATGTAACAAAACTGTATTATAAAATGTACAATAGCAAAATAAGTAACTAATGTATAGAAACAGAGACTCCAATGGTTTCTCAATTTCTGTCTGATATTACAAAGTTGATGATGATGATGATGATTACAAATTTTGAATTTTGAAATTTACTAACATTCCGATAGGAGACCAACAGAGTAATTAGTTTAGTAATATAGGTTTAATATACCCTTCACGTCATCACCTATTGCCAACTAAATTAGTGTTACATACATTACATACATATAAGCATACATACTTACAATCACACCTATTCCCTCTAGGGTTAGCCTTTGAGCTTTATATAAACATGCATTTTTTTCGATCTCAGAAGGATTGTGATTAATATTCTAATGAGGATTACATTATATTAATATTCTGATTATTTCAGATTCATGTTATTTTTATTACACTGATCAACATTGCTGGCCTGTTACAAATATGTGTGTATATTAATTGTGAATATAAAAAAAAACAAAGATATCTTATTTATTGCTATCTTCGAGCACAATAGCAGAGGCCAAGTTTGAACAGAGCATGAGGCTGTTAGTTCCAATATCTGGATCTGTTTCTGAGTGAATTTTTAACATTATCAAAATAATTACACAACACACATTTAGAACAAGTTTTATTAAACAAATAGACACCTCCCGATCTTAATCAATTCGTCAGCAGGGTACACACAGAATAAGGTCTTCCACTGACAAACTTCTATTGCAGCTTCTATCTTAACCGGTACATATAATTGATCTTAATTCTAATCATTGAACTGTCCGGAGCACCATCAAGCAGTCTTATTTCCTTCCTATTTTTATTGCATAATAGGGTTGCGTTTGACTGCAAGTTCACGTAATGGTAAACAAGGTGCAGTAAGATGGAGCGCACTAGCCTACTTCCTAATCTCCTTCCTCAATTAGACGTAGATAAAAAAAACTAGGGTATTTAAGTGACTTAATAAATTAATTGCATTCACAAACTATCAGAGCCAAGGCTTTATTTATATAAATCCACAAATTCTAAATTATCACCATAATGTCTTCAAACAATGACTATTATTTTTAACAGTAAATCATTTGAAGCTTTGTATACTGCAATATATATCTATATTTCATTCTTTATCAGAATCTTCATTATATAACCGGATGTTATGTTTTATATCCTGACAGGATGAACTATTAAAATCTGTTTTGAATGGTGCTGGATACCTACTTTTAAAGAGATTCAGTATTTTCACTTTCATATCTAATTTTTCATAGTCAGTCAGACGTCTTAACAATGGAACTAACGACATCACAAATAACTTGTCCTCATCACAATCTGTATTGGGACTAGGGACACTCATATTTACGGATTGTTCATCCATTTGTATATCGCTGTACTCTGCATCTGGATTGGAATTGTGAGGTGGTGATGAGGTGTCAATGTATTCTGCTTCAAGATTATCATCATATTCATCACTATTGTCATTCCCACTGCCAATCGTCTCCCTCAACTCTATACTAGGCAATAAGAACATCAGTTGATCGAAGTAACAATATTTACGCCTCTTCTTTCCCCTCGACCTTGGTTTCTCCAAACGTTGCGCTCTTAGCTCCCTGGCGAAGCAATTTCTTAAATTCAGCCACCGTTTCCGTAACTGGTAACCTGAAATATATATTATTCAGGTCATTAATAAAATTTCCGATAATATTGTCTAAAACTATAAACAAACCTCATTAAACATGTATTTTATTGGTCTAGATCTGAATTTTCGCATGTTGAATTCAAATTGGTTTAAAGTCGTTACCTTTTAGAAGTCTACCTACCGAAACTGTTTTACTATACCTGCAAGACACTGACTGAAGACAAGACACAAGAGACTTTCAACATAATATACCTGCTTCTCTTTTTTCCTCAGGGCTCATAGAATTCCATGTTTCTTCACCTTTAAGAGCTATGGCTATTTCATCCCATTCCTTTTTTCTGATGCTGTTATCTGTATACCCCTTAGTGTGCTTATCGTAGAGAATTGGCCTGCGTTCCACTTCTTCTATTAATAGGTCCACATTATCATCGTCAGGAAATATCGTTACTGTCTGTGTTTTCAATTTTTTCATACTTTTCATAATTTATTTTTGAGGGAAAAGATAACATCAAAATTGTATTTAGACCTTTTTGTCTAAACAAAGTTGTACTAGACAGATTTGACTAGCGTATCTCGAAACCAAAAATGGCCGTGAGCGTATGGCATTATTTAGTATTGCCATTGCGATAGTTATTTAATGCTATCATTATGGTAGTACAGATTACAAATCCGTTACTATATCTGTGTAGTATAGTATAATTATTTAATTATTAAATTGGTTTACATTTTGATATATACGGAGTGTTGAATAATAAATGTAAGTATATTAAGCAAACAACATGATGCCCAAGTTTAAAAAATACGATACGCGTACGACATGTTTATACGACCAAAATTTACAGACCTGTTGTCTACCCGAGCAAGGACATCGCAACAACCTTGCAAAAGTTAACAGGTATGCCATGAGTCGCATAGCTCCAGCTCCAGCCCTACCTATACCGAAACGAACTTATAATACCTACCGCGTTTATTTAAAAAATTACTCTCCTTCTAGCGTATTCGAGTATTAACAGTTAAGATGGTCTAGAAACTGCACCTTTTAAAATAAACCTAAGGAACCCAAGGTTTTAAACCCAAAAAACATTGACGTCTGCTACAACATCAAGTAGAGAACGAGTTACAATTTTGTTCAAGCTGATTTGTATTTATACAAATAGATGATACAAAACGTGACCTTGTTTTTAATTAAGAACCTAAGTATATAATTTTAGTTAAGTACCTACGTTCTAGTACTGCATAAATAATTAATTAATGTCATAATTTAATACGTAATTAAAGTTTATATGACTAAAACTGTTTTCAACAGAATTAGGGAACTTCTAATTGATAATTTTTATTGTACATCAGACAGTAACTTCTTCCTCGTGTCTTAATTAAATACACAATTAAAATAAATACTATTTGTACATCTAATCTGTTCTGTACATCTGTACGGTAATCTGTACATTGCACAAAACGAGATATATCTGTATCATAACTACCTAGATATTCGTAAGCAGATAAAGGGTTGTTTATAACTTCCAAAAAATATTTGATGTTAATTTTTAACTTTCATATGATGATACATTATGCTTTTTACGCAACATTTATGTAATAGGTATTATTTATTTGTATATAAAGACAAGTTATGATTACAAATAAAAAAACAAAATATAAATTTCACTTTTATTCGGTTGTTATAGTAATGTACATAAGAAAAATAGTTGATCAACTACATTTGCAATATGAAAATACAATGTATTCCTAGTTAAATCAATAGAATGCAATTTCTCACATTACAAATAAGTATTAAGTTTTAATTAGTAACAGTATTTGAAGTACAAATGCTTTTTGACAAAACTAAATAAATATTGCACACCATAATGATTAACTACTGCTTCAAAAGCAATTAAAGTTTTATAATCCATTTAGTGCTTTAAACATAAAAATGCAAAGCACAAATATATATAATAATGTTTATACAATAAATTACTTCCCAACTTAGCTACCTTGGCATGGTATGACCAACATTGACAAATTAAATAAATTTCCACATACATCTATATCTATAAGTATATTCACCATCACTTTCTCATATTAAGTAATTCTGAACATAAAAGACTTACAGTAAGTAATCACTATGTCATAGCATTTTAATAATATGCGATGTGCCCCACACGTGTCAGAAAAAAAATGCAACAATAAATATATCAATTAAAAATAAACTCAAACCCATTATAATTGAAACAAAATAGTTCCATTCCAATGTCATTATACATACATAAGTACCAAAAGGACCACATTTAAAACTAAAATTAATGGAACATCCAATCCTGCCACCTGTATGGAACATTATTATAAGTTGATTTTCCCACGAACAATGTATGAAATTCAATCTATCCTGGACTAATATATCTGACACAGAAGTAGAGATGTCCAAAATTACTAAATGACCGAATACCGTGTAATTGAACATACAAATCAGAGCATTAAATTGTAAGCATTTATTGTAAAGGTGAATGTTAACATTTATTAAATTAGGTTTATACCAGTGTCTTAAGTGATTTGTTCGTTTTATTCTGTAATTTATATTACTATATTTCAATGGATTGCACCAGCAAATGTTAATAATGCTCTGGTTTGTATGCACCAAAAATAAACACCCAATTCTGCACCGACACAATTCAAATAACTCATTAAATGTCTACACTAAAGGCTTCCTATCATAGTAACGTCTTCTTTGGTCATCAATAGAGACAAGGTAATATGTTCCCGGGAACAATGTATCAATCGATCCAGCAGGGGTATAAGGAGCAGCACCATAATGTTCAGTTTTCACCTCCATCATCTCTGCGAAATGTTTGGGATGCACCGGCTGTCGCTTTCCCAAGAGCACAACGCCATCATTTAGCGAACTAAGTAGTTTAGTCAGTTTAGACCCATTACTCATATCTTTGGTAATATTGATAGAATACATACTGGAAGCTAAGCCAGAGCCGTACGAAAACAACGCAAACTTCCTACCAATCAATTCTGTAGGGCACTTGCTAACTAGGTATGATGCAAGGCTGCCATAAAGTGATGAAGTATACATATTACCAACGAGTCGAGGAATATGAAGTGACGGGTTGGTTTTCTCTTCAAACAGCTTTTTACTGTAATCCATGAATGATTTCTCTATATCTCTATCAAAGTAGGAATTTTCTCTTGTTGAATCGCTAAACTGTAACAAGCCAGGAAATTGCCTCTTTCTTTCCTCCGATGTAGCATTTAAAAAATCATTGTAGCTAATCCTGGCTAACGATTTCTGTACCAACTTGCAATATGGAGAATGGAACAGCATGGCGTCTAGGCTCATCAGCCCTTGAAATTGGGGGTTGATTTTTTTCATTTTCTTACAATATAAATTATAACAATTATCTAACGCTGAGAGGTAGCATTTAATGGATAGTTTACCATCTACGTATGGAAACTCGGAAGCCAAATCTGGCTTGTAAAAGTCATATGCATGTGACATGTAAGAAGCTCTAATGTTATCAAAGTATAGTGGTGCATCAGGCCCAATGAGCATGGCTACTGCCCCGGCACCTCCTGTAGGTCTAGCTGGGCCCTTCCCGTACACTGCTATATCACCAGCCACAACAATCGCCTTCCTACCATCCCATGACTTTGATTCCACCCAGTTTATTGCATTAAATACTGCAGCTGTGCCTCCGTAACAAGCATTTGTAGTATCAATACCTTCTATATCAGTAGCTCCTGCTTCCGCAAATAGTGTCATTAAGAAGGTCTTAACACTCTTACTCTTATCAATAATGGTCTCAGTACCGACTTCCAATCGTCCTATATCATGGAGGTCTATATTATTTTTTTCAATTAGTTTCTTTAATACTGTCATACAAAGTGAATTGATGTCTTCTCTGTCCGAGCAGAATCCCATTTTGGTCTGACCGAGTCCAACTGTATATTTACCTTTGGAAACTCCATCGAATTCCTCCAATTCACTCTGGTCGACGTAAGTTGACGGGACATATAATTCCATGGCAAGAATGCCGACGTTCTCAACTTTAGTATTCATTGTTGTATTGTTGTGTGATTTCACTGTAAATGAGTGCGCACTTTACAACTGGGTTGCGTGTTCACTTGATACGGATGCACGGAGACTGGCAGCCCGCGCCGCGTCGCGCACCAAACTCGCAGCGCCGCGGCAAACGTCACCCCTCACGTTACAGTCACGAATGCTCAGACGATCGTACCATTGACCTACTGCTACGTCGCTAACCAACTTTCTTTTACTCTTACGCGAGTGACCGATAACGTTAATTACGTCGAGCGATCCCAGTCGATTTACACACGTGCCGAAATGAATACACCGGTCAGAATAATGGTCGGTTATTTCTCTACGAATTTTAATACATCAATAGTCACGGATTATTTATAAAAGATTCAGTTTCAAGCCTGCAAATTATACAATTTTGCACCAAATACCTCATGTTATGTCCAGTTCAGATTGTCACTTTTGTCAAACTCAAAACTGACATTATTCGGCCTCATATTTCAATGTTTATGGTTTACTGTCAGGTGGTTAGGCAACGTGAATCTACAGAATCTCTGCGTGTAAACGTTCAGTATCTGAAAATCAAAGGTTAATCTTGATAATATTGTAGTCAAATCCGGTCTTTACAAAGAAATACATTTTATGTATTAAAATTTATTGTAATCGTACCGTGCTTTATTCAATATTTGAGCTGACTGATGTAATGATAAATCAAGCCAGTATACAATACGTACTAGTGTTAATACTGTACTGTGTACTTTTATGCGTATGGACGCCAAGGTTTATATATCATTTTCCTTAAAAATATCCTCAAAAATATTTTTACCTTACGGTAAACTTCATAGAAACACATGTAAAACTGTTTATAGGTGCTTTTATGAGATAACGGATCGCCCACTGTTGCAAAGTTATTCATAAATTAGTAATAATAGGTACTATTAATAAATTCGACAATGTAGGCCCAAACTGCACTATCGCCTTAGTTAAAAGTTGCCCTTATGTGTATTTTATATATATTTATATTTGCTTTTTACATGACAATAGACATAAACATGTTTTTTTATTTTATTGATTTTTACAAACGTATATATAAATGCTTTTATTCATGTTACTAGTTACTAGATTATTGACACTATGAAGCTTTATTAGGGCTTGCCTATAATACAATATTGTACTTTATGGCGTCTAACCAGAATGCCTACTTCGAATGGGCTAATTGATGTGTTGATGTTTCGAATTTCGAATTCTTATGGTGGTCTGCTAACTTTCACCGATAACGGTCCGGTCGTTACAGCTGTGACGGAACCTGTTCCACTTGTCGACTCATCCAATAACTGGTTATAAAAGACAACTAGTTTTCGTTCATCAAATTCGACCTTAAATATTTTTTGCCTACAATGCCTAAAAGGCATTTCTTTGAATCCTCTTTCCACATATGTTAAAGAAGAAGTTACTGTGCTTTGAGTTATATACATTAAGCATTTCTGTAACATATTGAAATCACATCATTAATAACCATTAACATCGTCGTCACGACAAGAATAGGTGATGATTATAATTATCACATGATTCGGATAGTAAATAGACAGTATTTATACCTACCTTGTATATATACATATTTGTCAGGTCTCTTGCTCTAGCTTCTACAGTTCTCAACTGCTAAATCAGAGGTCGTATATTATATTCCCATCCAGAACAAATACTTGTGTGATGAGAACATTCGTTTGTACTGTCGGGGTGGAAAAATATAAGTAAAAGTTACTATAGCACAAGCACATCTAGTTTGGGATCAGATGGCCGTGTATGTGTGTCCCAAAATATAAAAATATTATTATCATTATTATATTTCTGACAATTATATTACAGTATTGTAATTTAGGTACGAGTCAATAACGTCTAACATTTTTTACTATCACTCACGTCACATTGATTTATTTAATTATGTAAATCTATGTAACTCAATAAAAAATGCTATAAGAAACGATAAATATCACGAGTTATACTGTGACAAATGGTAGTGTCGATATATATTTTTTTAATTTATTAAAGGACTTTGTCTCAGAGCGACCATACCGTCCCGAAAAAACAACACACACATTACAACAAACAAACAAAAAACAACATAACACAACAAAAACAAAAAATTAAAATTAAACTTTAGATAGAGCTAAGTGGGCTAAGTCAACCAGTGTCGATATTATTCCCATATTACTTACATAAAACTATAAATACAAATTATCTAGTCTCCCTTTTTTTTGTAAAGACATGGAAATCTGCATCGAAAAAATTGAATGAGATGTAGGTATGAATAAAAAAAAAATGGCTGCCTGTGCCGTTTACCCTCTAAGATAGAATCTCTCAGCATCATTACTAAGCCTTTTATTATTGTACTAAGCACACGTATCCGTCTTCTGAAAATGAGAAGAATTGATGCCTTAGTCTGCTATTTTACCCGAAGTATGGGTTCATAAATTTCACACGCTCTAGAGAATATTCTGGCCAACTCTACTGCATATAGTTTCCCTCGCTATGTTTAGCTTCATCATCATAGCAAATGATATTTAATCTTAAAATCGTACATAATTATGCAGAGTGCGGGCCAACTAAAGACACTCGGAGTTGAAAACTGTAAATCAAACCCACTAGGTGATGTTACATTGTTTTTAATATCTCATAATAGGTAACATTTTAGCTACTACATGCTATCTTACTGCTTCCGGTATATTTGATTTATTGATGAATGTTTAGATTTGTCTATGCCATTAGGGTGGAAGTGTATGCAAAATGGCCGTGGCCACAGAGATTAAAACATGATATGCGCATAAACCTCACATCAGATCTGTTTACATAATGCTTTATAACATAACTGTGTTTATGACTCTATACATTTTACATCTGTTTGCATGATTTATTGATTTATCGATACAGCAAATAGGAAAGATAGCATTAGACACCTTTGATATTTGAACTTAGAAGCGTGCATGTTATTTACGCATGTTGTTTACACTCCCACATCCATGTAAATATTCTAGTTGCTATGAAAAGAAAAAATAATAACTGTTTGTCTATAGCATAATTTGGAATTGGATGACGATGTGTGGTATTGTACCCAGTTTCATTGTTATTATTAAACTAAAACAAAGGTTACACCCTAGATAAAAATATAGACTGCTTAAAATACTTTTTATACCAACTCCTAAAGCAGTGACATAGGAGATATAAAGTTTGTTATTACGCGGGAACAAATTCCCGAGAATAACGAGTTATTCACCCCTATATGTACAGTAGTTCAAGAATAGACTGTATATCACTACATAGGATAAAACAAAGTCGCTTTTTCTGTCCCTATGTCTCTATGTATGCTTAAATCTTTAAAACTACGCAACAGATTTTGATGCGGATTTTTTTAATAGATAGAGTGATTGAAGAGGAAGGTTTATATGTATAATAACAATTGTATAAAAATATATGCGCGGAACGAAGTCGCGGGCAATAGCTAGTTAACATATAAGTATCAAGTAATTTTTTGAGTGTACAATCTCTTAAACTTAAAATATACTTAATTTACACCAATATAATTTCTAATTACAATTTTTTACCAGTTACATTGTAGCGTTGTATTTCTTTTATTAAGTATTTTTTGTTTTATGTTTTTAGCGGGCACCAAAAATATTTGTGTGTTTTGTGTTAACTTTATAAGTGGATAATATAATATTTGCAGATACATTCGGCAAGCGTACATCAAAATATACTCACTTACCTTCCAACAATCGTTACAGTCTAAAATACATCTCAAACGTAAAAACTCAATGTGTACGCTTTTTTCTATCATTAGGTAACTTCCGTTGATTCGGCGAGGCCAAACAGTCGTCTATCACACAATAGAAGAAAAAAAGTCAAACATTAGTGACAATACTGTTTTTTATCGTTATGCAAATATTTACTTACGAGTAATTTTACCTTTAGACTACGATAAGCTACTGGTTACCAATAAAATAACTCTATTATTTAAAAAAATAGCTTTAATGACTTGTACATCGATACAGAATATTTCTATACTTAATTAATCTATGAAAACGAATTACAACTTAGAAACAAAATAGGTCTCTTTGTTGTCATTATGTTTTTCTTGAATGTTTCCAGCAGATTTCAATCTAAGCTCTTGCAGAATATTATTCTTCTCGTTTTCTTCATTGCTGGGCATTATCGGAGTAAACTTATAGAATCTAACACCTGGAAATGATAATAAATTGACGGAACGGTTCTAGAAAGATCGCCAGAGTGTAAACAATTTAATGCAGCAACTAAGATGAAAAAAACAATATGTACAAAAAATAAGAATAAATTACAATATAAATTTATTACAATAAGTAAAACAAAAAAAAATACTACAACAATAGACAACTAATGCAAATATAATTATATTGTAAGTAAATAATTACCTGAAGGATTTACACGGGTTTCAAACTTCATGCCAGGTTTTAATGATGGAATATTGAGTTCATCATTATAGATATCCTGAAAGGATTTTATAAAGTGGCAAAGAGAATAAAACAGGTTATAACACACATTCTTAATCTAATACGATATACGTACTAACCTCTGAAAATGCAATATAAGATGTATTTCAATAGTTAGGAATGTGATCTGAGTGTTTTATAGCAAAATAGTAGCAACCCTATTATTCTCATCTCCAGACATCTTAAAGATGAAGAAAACGAAAGAATAAAAAGATACTGACACGGTACTGATACTTTCAAACTATTATGTAACGTGTGTCAAATGTTTGAGCACCTTTTTGGATGTTACTATTATTCACGCTCAAAGAAATCTACACTACAAATAGCACCACAAATTGCGGTCGAGAATGGATACTCGCAAGGACGATTGGGTTAACTCTGATTTTATTTACACTTGAATTAAAGGTCAACAATTAATACTCGTATATTAGCATTTCCTAAAAAAAATACTGAAAATATTATCAGTATTTTGTGTTTATTTAAAAAATTGCTACCAATGATGACATGTATTGTCTAGTTAGTGAGATCTATTTCGAGCAATGAGCATTTTAAGGCTGAATAGATAAAAGCGATTACCTTAATATGATAATCTTGTTCTGGAATCTTCATGTCGTCATAAGACACCGTCAGCGAATACGGACTGCCGTCATCGCGTCGGCTGACGAAGGCCAAGGCGTACGCTCCGTTCGATACCTCTCGGTTCCAGATCTGGGTAACACCCATTTATATATTACCACTTATCTATGGTAACACCAGTGGGTTACCATAGCAACACGCACCGACGCACACACACACACGGACGCACGCATAAACACGTACACGCTCACACACTAATATAAATACCGTCTATCAATCATTCTATTTCATATTGTAATTATTGTGTCAGTTATGTATTGCCTCGTGGCTCAACGGGGCACCCACTAAATCAGATATATCCACTTATTGTGGATGCAATTGCGATTTCTCATATATAAAAAACGGATGTAAATAAACCATTTTTGATTTTTGATAGGAACTTATCCACGTAGCCACTAACTTTTTCTTAAGGCGCTTTTGATAGATAAGTAGGTAGTATTGCAACGTTTGAGTATTACTCAGATAAGGGAAAGTCTAGAGATTAATTATTGGTTCAAAAATGCAACTATACAATATTATCGCCGTTCCTAAGAAATCATTCGTATCTAGAATTTACTTTTGAAAAACATTTATTGCTCACCGATTTAAAATGAAATAACATAAATGTTTGGCTGTGATTAGATTACTCGTTAGCTCATTACCCATTTATCGTGCGAAGTCAAGTAAAATTAATAGTTTTAATGAAAATTATCTATCGGATACGATTCGAAGAAACCGATTACTGCCAAATATTAATTTGTGTCGTCATATTTTAATAGCATTTTAAATATTGCAAGGCATCAAACAATACGAAAAACGTTAACTCACTTCACACTTCTTATTGTTCCACACGCGGCGTCCTTGCTTTCCAAGAGGGTCTTGATCAACGGCAATTGCCTCTTTATTGAGAAGAATTTCCTTAAATTCTGGCCTAATGGTCGCTAGGTCCACGCTCATGAGTAACGGTGCCGCCAGGATTGACCAAACCGCCATTTGTACTCGAGCTTGGTCCCACGACAGACCGAAATTCCCAATAAGGAGCTTGAAGAATACATCATAAATAAGTAATGAATCTTAGACATTTTCTCTATGAAATTGCCGTTACATTTTTTGATTAATTTCGTTTACTAATAATTTTATAGCTATCAATTTAGTAGGCCTTGAATATAGCCCGATTACCTACACCTTTATGTATAAGTTTTGGCGGGAATTGACACGAATTACTCATTTAAGAATAGTGTCAAAAGTATTTGCTTGTAAATTATCGAAAACGACCCTCGACCTGGATTCAGCTAATTAATAAATATTCAAATGCCGAGTTCCGTTTCACATAACTTACAATAAATATATTTAATTTTACTATTATTTAAGAAGAAATTGTAAATTTTATTCCAGTAGCCTATTATGAATGTAATTCTGCCCCCAATTTATTATTATAGCATCACGCCAGGTCCCTGTGGGGTAGACAGAAAGCACCGAGTGCCAAATATCTCTGTACCTACATATCGGACGTGCTTCGTCTAAATTCAAATTAATGTCTGAGTTAAATAAAATGTTCACCATATCCGGGTCATTCCAGTGGCCTGGTCCAGCGTGCTTGACCAGTTCGTCCTGGTTGTCAGCGAACCAGTCCGTGATATTCGTCAGTGACTGCCAAGAATCCATGATGTCGTCATAGTTGCGCCATAGGTTGCAATATTGTGCAATTGCATTATAATTCGGCTACGAACAATCAAATATGTAAATGGTTAGTGTATAATTTCAAAATTATCATCGCCTTTCATAGGGCGAGATTGTTGCGAAATGTTAGCTTATTTCGAATATAAAGGATTGCCTACATTTTGAATCTCTAAGAGACAATGACTTTGACAAGAAAATGGTCAGCGCCCTCTCGTGAATTTATCCTCAACCATCAACTTACACTTACCGCCTACCGCTACCTACAACCTACCGCTGCACTAACTTCTCCGGTCACTTTTGAAAACAGAACCAGAATATGTCAGCGGAACAGTATGTTAGCGGTCTTGCAGGCATGTAACGTGAAATGAAATAGTGAGATCAAGAAAGGTCAAGCGTTTAACATATCCTCCAAGCTTCTAACGTTCATGATTGATACTAACGATCACCATAATTCTGCTATCACTGTCCAAATTAACGGATAGGTCCCGCTAAACCTCAAATGTACATATGTGCAAAACGGTTGCTTGACCAAAACGAAAACAGGAACAGAGATTTACTATGGATTAGAAGTAGGTAAAACAACTTACTTTCTTCTGGTAAGCTGGCCAACTACACGAATACACGATTGGCCGGCCGCTTTCGTTCATCAGTTTCCCGAAAGCTGGATAACCTAGAAGTCTCAATTATTTATTATCATTCCTTTTGAAGCACAGGCAGTTAAAATGACTTAATATTAATTGGTACACTTCTACACGCGACTATCTGACTGTAACTTAGGCAATTACATGCGGGTGTTGTGGTAACCAGACAAGTTTTTTATTACACCCGGACACAAGAAATGTGCTCATAACGCCAAATATTTGTTCTGGGCGGAAATCGAACCAAAGGCCATCGGTTTAGCAGTCAGGGTCTCTAACCACTACACGAGGCGAGATTGTTGAAACGACATTGTCCTAAGAAGTAAGTAATAGAAATATTGCTACCGGCGTCCATTTTTTCAGTGTCGATATAACAACCATCCAGCTTAAGATAATCGATGTCCCATTCGACAAAAGTCTTCACATCTGTCTCCTCATGCCCGTACACTCCTGGGTAACCTGCACAGGTCTTCGTGCCGTAGTCTTGATACATCGCGAATTTTAGACCCTTGCTATGGAGCTGGAGAATGAAGATTACAGTTTCATGTCTTAGAAAAACTAATTGAAAAAATTCCCTTGACCTTCGTTTATTACTTAAGCCCTCCCTGAACTGTATACACTTTGTTTTTTTTTATTCATTTATTACAATGTTTTTTTACGATAATATTGTTTAGTACCTATTGATGTTGGAAGTATGAAATTATTTGTGTTCAAGTTTGTGTGTATTAAAAAAAAACCTATCCTTCAAATTTTTGACGCATGTAAATATTTATTATTAATTTGTATATCCTCGTTTACAATCTATAACCGCTGTACACTGTATTGTTAATAGATAATAGTATCATTACTTTTATTTCCTAACAAAAAATATACAAAAATGTAAAAGGCAATGGATCAGTTTACTGTCAAGAGAAGAACCTATTTTAGATTATTGCATAATCTATACTAATATTATAAAGCTGAAGAGTTTGTTTGTTTGTTTGAACGCGCTAATCTCAGGAACTACGGGTTGGAATTGAAAAATTATTTTTGTGTTGAATAGT
>DWDX01000668.1:0-23969 GCA_018245675.1 Agara michaeli | reverse complement strand
GACTATGGCCTAAATCCCTCTCACTATGAGAGGAGACCCGGTCCAGCAGTGGATCAACAAAAGGGTGGAAAAAAAAATACGACATATGAGACCTATGTTTACGTGTAATGTCATCTGTTGACGTGGACAATTTAACAGTGATTAAAAAAAACTACTAAGCAATTGACGGACTTCATAAAACGTGTACGCTAAATGACAATAGTGAGTGCTGGGCTGGTTGAAAGGGTAACTAAGAGTGTCGGGTTTAAACAGAACGACCGTTGGCGTCGCGCCAACAGGTCATTGACCTACTACGCGCTGACATTACGTGTAACCCGAGATTAATTAAAAACACAGTAAAACTACATTCCACAAATCGGAAAACTAATAACTAACGAACAATGTTAATTTCAAGAATATAAAATGTGCACACCATAAACAGTAAAACATGGATTGATCTAATAATTCTATAAAATCTTAAAAGGTAAGGTAGGTAAATTTTAATCGTACACCTCTATCCCTTTCTTCCTTGTTTCCACTGTATATTTTTATGTTTCCGTATGTCTCTCTGGCTCATCGTGTATGTCTTTGTGTCTCTGTAATTTCTGACGTACATATAAGGGATATGTATATTTATAGTTCAGTTCTGCCGCCTACCTGCGGTTTATACACCGTCCATTTCACCAAGAACAACTAAAACGGCCATAGAACATGTTGTTTCATTTTTCCCGTGTGTACATTGAACCAAGTGTCCGGACACGTCGGTCATACCCGTACGTGTCTGGTTTGCTTTATGCTCGGTCGGCCAGGTTGAATGTTTACATGTGAGCCTAGTACGTGAAGCTCGGTGTATTCTTAATAATAAGCACAGGGATTGCACGAACAAGCACATATGAGCTGACGACAAACACAATTTTTTGACAAAGATACCTGTGAATTATGATTTTCTAAATTAACTGTTATGGGATTTGAAAAGATTTTTATAACATTCATAAAATTTAAACGATTGGAAAAAACTTAACAGTTTCGCCCATTCTATAAGATTATAAACAGCAAACAAATAAGTAATTAGGCATTGTACCCTTAAATACTAAAAATCTTTATAATCAGAGATTTTGAGAAACATACATCTTTGCGAGTTCGTTATCGCGACACATACAGAGCATGTTTGCATTGTTTATACGAAAAAGTGCTCCAAAATTGCAAAAACATCCCGTAGCACTCCAGGAAAACGCTTCGGTCATACGTGCGGTGTTGTCCGACATAAAATACAAGATGTATAAATAGAATAATTTATTGCAAACGCTAAATCTGAAACAGTATCTGCTAACATAAATGACGATACATTAGGTTAAATCTTATGTTTCCATATCGCAGACCTCACTTAAATACTTTTTCCACCATTTTCATCTCATTAAACAAATAGTATGTTACGGAGTATTTCTATGGAGCAAATAAGTTGAATCGCCTCCCTTGTTAGCTAGTTGTCACACAGTATTCAACGAAAAACACACTTCATAGTTCAACAACGATGCAAAAAAACCCAATATAAGGGTACCGATGCTCAGAAGCTCCGTAGTTATTTTTCCAACCGAATTTAAAATACTTGTATTTGTTTTAAAATACTTCTAAATTCAATATCGGAGAGCAGATGTAAATATCGTGCGCCGGATATTGCCGCTTTCTACTATTCTATCAACATTCAAACATTGAGATCTGCTGCTCCATCCGATACATGCGCCTCGGTATGAAGCCAGTTAGGACTGGTATTGCACAACAGAATAAGAATTTATTTAAAATACACCCCAATAAGTGTAATGGGGTGTATTTTAAATAGTGATTTATCTTATACAGTTGAAATATAAAACCACATCGAACGAAAACCAATCATTGTATCTCAGAGTAATAGACATTAGAAAAGTTTTTGCACTTCATACAATATTCTTTTCTTGTTACATTTTACGAAAAACTTCTTATTAAACTAAATAATTTAAGCTACGATCAATGTGAAATCACAATCGTTTGCGAAAAGTGCCATAACATAAATTATTTCAGTATCATGTACCGTTATCTTGGAAGTCTCAACGGAGCCTCCATTCAACAATAACATGTTGGCGATAGATATCGGCAAATTCCATAGCAAATGGCCGACCCACATGGCAGCTTGTACCGACGCACGCGTTATATCTCCTGTGGGCTTTCCGGCGCGCCGGAGATAACGTTGCAAATTGAAAACCGAGAACGTTTCGTCACAAACCGTTTCAATGCACAATTGCATCTTACGTCTTATGTGTACCGGTATTGGATGTATGCCTCCAAATTTATATTTATGAATACCCAGATATTTCCATACATATACAATACCTATTTATTTATATAAAAAAGAAATGCGCTGAATAAGATTAGTTACAGCTGGTAGTACGTTACCAGATTTATAAGCAAAGAATGTACCACTAAAAATAACAAATGATGCTCATTCATTCCTATATTCCTGTTATTCCAAGTCAAGTAAATACAGATATTAACTACGAATGCATTAAATCCTTTACACTGCATAACTTTGTTTGAAACAGAATTATATAGAACACGAAATACGACATCAGTTTAATGTAGAAAAAAATACATTTTGTACGTTTACGGGAATGCAAATGATAAAAATAAACATGGCTGCGCAACTACGTAACCCGTTTTAAAACTTCTATAGCTTTTGCTGTGGATGGCAGCTTTTGATGGAAGTGTCGTTGCGGTCTTATTACGAGAGAACCGCTTAGTACGTGTTGAAAAGCGACCAGACTTTCATGATTATTTAAACAGTTCGTAGCGCATTCATTTTATAATTAAATAACCCGAAACGGGTACTATTGGTGGTGTTATATAAAATAGAGACACTAGTATGCCACATAATCAGTTACTCTTCAGTTATTTTGATGAGGCTTACATAATTATCTTTGTTTTCTTTACTGAAACTCAATATTTTTTTATTCAAAACAAACACGAGTGTAGAGTGGTAACGTTGATAATACCTATAGTTGTACAGTCACGACTATTATGACTATAACATTGTTCCCACAAGACATAGAAATTCAAATATGTTGGAGCCAAGATATTCTCTAAGCGTCCAAAGTTAAATTTTGATGCAAATATTAATCAAATTACTCAAAACACTTCCAAAAGCAAAATTTCCACATTATACGTTATAGTGACATGTTATATTTTCATATTACGAGAATAGTATAATTACCAATTTAATGATCCAACTCAGGACATGAATACCTAAGGATGACGTGAAGTATCAACTCGGTATCCTCTTTTCGTAAGCTATCTGACGGTTTCACTGAAGATCGATTAGCTTCCAACTCTTGTGTCCGAAGTTTTAGTTATGCTACCGTCTTGGCTAAACTATTTTATCTAATAATAATATGCCCCTTGACACAAAGGCACTTACGAAGTCTTGCCACCAGAGATCACCCATTAAGGGGAAAACGTCACTTTTGGCGCCAAATCCATGCTGTGGAAACGAGTTTCAAGACAGATTAGACCATTAAAAAGCATGGACTTAGTAGAACAGATTTGAAATATTACATTTTCTTTATTTGATGTTAATGTTGCTACAAAGATACTATTCACAAATATTTGATTAGAAATTCAAGCTACAGTATAATATGACTGTAAATTCGAAAGTTCTGAAAAACCATTAATTTTACTTATTTATCGCCTCGCGCCTTTGTAAAAAAGTTGTTATGCTTATGTATGCAAATATTTATGTTAATGCTAATACTTACGTGTAATATAAGCGATAAATAAATATACATAAAATAAAAATTAAAACTTTCTCTCGTTAAACTACTAAAAAGAACGCTGTCCCCTTATAAGAATATATGATTTACATACGTAATCATTTTATAGTCGATACATGTACGATTTGTGTTATATAAACGGATTTCATAAACCAGACATAGTTTTTATATCTGCACAATGTACTATAAGATTACGTTTGGCTAAAAATTAAAAACGCAATAAAACAGCGCCACGCGGTATGTTTGAACAGTTTTCTAAATATCAGAACAATATGAAACAAAAAAACAAATAACAAACCGGACGCACACGAGCGACGTGCCGGACAGCCGGTTCAGAGAAACACTGAGAAATATTTTGTTTCTTCATTTATATCTGATTTTGAGTTCTCGCGCGCGATAACACAGCGAAATGTTTTAGAGACTATTTCAATTTCTTTCTCGCTAAGCACTTTACCGACGGGCAGTTTTGTTTTGTTTTCATTTAGTGTAATTGCGGGTGCGTCGTGTGAACAAAGCGTAATTGCGGATCAACAGTGAGCTGGCGTACCGCCAACGCAGCGAAGGCGTTTAAACCCGACACGCTTAACTTCCCTCGAAACTTAACCGTACAAGCCTGTTGTAACTTTAAGAACATTCAATCATACATTCACGTGTTGTATAAATGTTGTCTACCATAAACAAGCTTCCAAAGAAACATGTATCGATCGTGAAACGTCAGTACGAGTATACGCCGTTTTATACACAAGCGAAATTTCCTAACGATCCAATCCAACTTCACGGAAGACTGTAACAATATTTAAACTAGTGACAGTTTTACCCTTGAATAGTTCATAGCTTATATGTACAAAAATAATATACCAATAATAAATCATGTTCAATTCTCCAAGGACAGAACAGCTTTGTAATATCTTATAGCTAATACCTTTTATCTGATTTTACGCTGGATGACAACTATCTGTGTCCGTCTTTGGCACGCACTACCAAAGTTTAATGTCCCGGAAAATCGTGCGAAGAAAACATCCACTTTACAAATATAGTGGTGTCATACAATAAATCTACTCTAAGAGCTTATTTGCTTTCCGGAAAAATGGCTCGGAAAACTATTGCTACGAGTTTTAGTTTCAATTTACGTAAGGTTTCGTTTTCGTGCAATTCTTGTAGCCGATCACTTGTTCTGTTTGCAGTTATATAATCGTGTACATAGGAGAGCATTCGGTAAGCTTCAACGTATTTTTATTTAGTTTTTAATAAAACAAAAAATATAACTCGTATTGCAGTACTAAAATCCCTACCGTGATACCACCGAAAGCATTTTATGAAACAAAAAAAATAAGTTCAAATGAGCAGCGCTTTGCATTCAAGATTGCATAAAGAATATTTTTTCACCTGCATTATACATTCAAAGGTTTTAATGATGTCACTTGTTTCGGTTGGTCTCTTTCAAAACTTGTGGTCTCATTATAGTCATTAAATTAAAATATAAACATACAAAAGTACTATATTTTAATGTATAACGTGTACAAAACTGTCTGCAAATTATATTTTTATTACAACAACACAAGCGACCTGGCTTTACGTCACTCCCATGTAAAATAATGTCTACTAAGAACCCACAAAAACTCCTTGGATTGCGTTACATCGGCTGCGATAAAAAGAAATATTTTTCCACTAGTATGTGAGTGATTTACATTTCATACTAGTATTGCTTTCGAAATCTATTAATTTCTGGGAATTGCTATTAGATTTTGACTGTTTTATTTAATGTAACTATGACCACGTTACTGAAACGAAAAGCAAGGTAAGGATAATGATGAACCTGGCATGTTGAGGCTCAAGGACATTTATTGGTGACCCTTTTAGTGATTGTCTGTTTTATTGTTTGCTAAAAAATAAGCTTAAGACGCGCAGTAAACTGAAACACGTTGTAAATGAAAACTAAAATGTGTCAAAGTAAAGAATAAATTTATCCGACGACACGTGTTCGCCAGTGTCAGCGGTTCAAAATGCAATTTGGCGACACAACTTGCAGAGCGTCGTGTAGCCGACGTTACAAGCCAGCTAGCTATACATATATATAAGTGTTTATCAGCAGTCCGATTACCATAACATAGGCATTCAATTGCCTAATTTGAAATCAGATAGCCGTGTGTGGAATTATCCCCAGATATTAAAAATAAATGTGTCTCCCCAAAACCCAGGCAATCCTTGTGAGAGAGACCATTATTTTATTATTTAAAAAAATCATCTGCGTCACTGTAGAAATAGACGAAACAAATAAAGTCAATTAACTAACTCCACACAGAAAAAAGTGTTACATTGTTACAACATTGTGAAGGTATTCTGGCGTTAGTACATATCGTTCTATTATTGTTTTGCAAGATGTAACTCATTCCTTTGAAAATGTTATATCCTGTATATTTCTGCTACGTACTTCACGAGATTCAGAATGCAATTTCACAAAGCTGTGTCGCTAAAGGAACAAAACCTGCCGGAGATACTTTACCGACGGTAAGACATCATGCAGAGTGTATACGGAATGTAACATACTTTCAGTGCCAGGTATTCTTTTCGGTTTTTATTATATCACCTTATACCAGTGTTTCTCAAAGTTACAACCCCCCACGAACCGCTCCTAAAGGTTCAAGACAATAACGAAACGTAAAAAAAAAATGTTTGTGCATAATATTCCTAATTCATAAATATACAGTCACAGAGAGCTATAGTTAATTGACGTATAGTTATAGTTAATTGACGTTTTAGTTATATAGAGCTATAGTTAATTGAGTTTATACATGCGCTTGTTTTTAACGTATATTGAGTCTAATTTTCGTCGCAGCCGCGAGCAAGCTCACAGAAGATCAAAACGGTCCTTTTATTGTTCCACTGCTTGACTGGAGTCTCCTCTCATAGTGAATAGGCCGTTACCTAAATTTTATCGCGAACCTCTTAGGATCAACTGACGAACCCTTAAACGTTCGGGTATCGCACTTTAAGAAATACTGCCTTATACTAGCTTGCCTACCTTATACTACGATACAACAGAAAACTGAACATACTTATATGACGACAGAACAACTATATTACTATTGTATTACACTATTGCTAAACATTTTGTGTGATGAGCACATTTGTTTGTTGTGTCAGGGTGTAATGAAAATTTCTATATAAGCATCATATTGTGTGTACGAGTATATAGATACGTTTATCAGCTGTCCAATTAACATAATACAGGTATTAAATTGCCTAATTTGGAATCAGATAACCGTGTGTGGAATCGTCCCCAGTTATTATTATTATTATTTACATTATTCTTTTTCTCATTTACCTTATTGCTGTTCTAATAAAGTCAACGATGTTTAAAAAATCAACTTTACCTGATAATAGGATACAACTTTGTGATCGTTGTAATATTCCATTCCTATACCTTTCAATTCTAGGTTCAGGAGACGCCACATAAAAACCAAGTGAAAATAAAGATAGTTCACATCATTACAAGTGCGCTTTTTAAAAGGCGCCTGAACGCTATATCCAACTGATATGAGCCTGATGTCGCTAACTGTAGTGACGACATAAAGCGCGCTGCGTGCCCTTGCCCTTTATATAAAGAAAACATGAAGATAAGGGACGTATAAAAAGTTTATTTTCCCCTATTCCCATAAGGCATTGTGAGGTGCTTTCCCGGTTCGTTAGGTCGCCTACGAGCGAAAACGAATTGCAGCTCAAATCTACCGTAAATACATTTATCTCACAACGTTGCTACGCCTTTGTGTCCTGATATACACTATAATGGGGTCCTTACGAGACGTGCGGCCTGCGGCTTGCGACTGATAAATAAATCTATACTACATTTCTGAATACATTGCTATAACTATAAACTTGCTCTTAAAATCTTATTCTTGTTGTAATTTTCACACTTTTAAAGATATCAAGCGTATCCATGAATTCGTTTATAATAATTTGTTTTAATTTTACTGCTGGTCGCAAAAACTGCGTGAGACTCGACATTACGGATGAGTGTTACTTTTTAGACATTAATTTATAGTTTTACATTTTTTTTTCCCCTTTACTAACACAATATAACTTGTAAAATAAACAATTCAAGTCGAAATATTAAATATGTACACAGAACATAATAAAGAACCTCGGTAAATACCTATATTTTTGTAATTTTCCAATATGACTGACGTTGACATGTGATTTACTTTTTCCGGCGACTGTCTTGAAAACGTTTTATCTTTGCAACGGGCACTTCGAGAGATCTATCGGATATCGTGACGCAAACGGCACGTGACGAATGTAGCGGTCTTTGATCGTGTCGTTCTATGATCCTCCATGAATAAGAAATATGAGTACACTCTGAATGTGCTATACACGCCGTTACCTAGTTATAAGAACACAGTAATAATAACAATAATATCTGGCGACAATTCCACCTACGGCTATGTGATTCGAAATTAAGCAAATTAATGCATGTGTTATGGTAACCGGGCAGCTGATTAACATACATATATCTATATACATACAATATAACCCTTATAAAGACATTTTTACTAAACCCAGACACATAACAAACATATGTACTCATCACACAAATGTTTGTCCGGGTGGGAATCGAACCCACGACTCCGGTTTTGCGGTCAGGGTCACTAGCCACTTGACCACGAGGCCAGTCTACAGACAGTACAGGAATAGTACAAATCGCGATTTATTGTTAGCTAATGCATGGATTACGTAAGTACTAACAATATATGGTCTGTTTTCGTAAAAATAATATTACGATTGTCTCGATGAAAGCTTCTAGGTAAATAAAACCATTTTCGATTGTAGTTTCAACTACATATGTACATACATATATAGCAATATTATAGATAGTAAATATTTGCGTAATTATCCCGCTCGCTTCGAATAGCAAGGGTTCCTTGCAAACATTACAGTCGAACAGTTGAACTTAACATACATCAAGGTCGTTAGCGAGCCGAGCTGGCACTGGTAACCAGTATAAAGTTACTGAAATGACTATTGTAAGCTCGACAAAAGCGTAAACTTTAGTAGTTTTCTACGATGTACCCAACGTTTTATTTATAAGAATAATAATTAGTAATAATTATAAAGGGACAGTTTTACAGATTCCACTACTGATTCCCAATTAAGCAATTAATAAGCCTGTGTTATGATAACTAGACAGGTGATAAACATACATGCATACATACGATAGAATACTTATATAGATATCTTGATTACACCTGGACAGAAACAAACAAACGTGCTCATCACAGAAATGTTTGCCACAATCGACCACGACCGCTTTATAATGCTGACAACCAACTTAATTAATGGTTGAAAATCGTAGAACCGAATGCCCCACTACAGAGACACCATAAACGCTAGTCTTTTTATCATTAAGCAGCATCACCATCTAGCATCGACTGTATGCCCGTTTTTTATTTCCACAACATGAAAATCGTCACTTGATACGCCAATGTTTATCATCAGTTACTAAGTACGTCCGTAGAACGTCCACGATGTTATTAAGCCCTCAAAATAGTCAATTACCGAATCTAACGGTTACCTGAATAACAACACGTATAAAACTTTACAATTATATTGCTTTCGAACAAAATTTTCAAATTATCGGTATCAACAGTAATTCGTTAGAATTGCCAATAACAAAACTGAAAATGTAAAAATAAGTCGCATTATTAACCCTTAACCTACCGATTCCCACGCACACAAATTGATTGCACTTAATTGTCTCGCCCCGCAGGCTTCCTGTAACGGAAGACATTCCCGCGAGACACTTTATAAATGAAGGTAACATTTGTCTAGTGTCCCAAGGGAAAATCTGTAGTGCTCACATTTGTACATAAATAAATACATAATGTTGTTGTGTCTCTATTCTAATAAATACATAATATATGTACGTTTGCGTGACCCGATTATCGCGATACATTTCATCATTATTACAACAAATGTATTTAAAACCAATCAAAAGACACAAATGTTTTATAAAAGGCAATGATTCTACATATTTCTAAATAATGATTCACCTGCAAAATAATGCAAACGTAAACTGAGAACTCCGAAATTGTAACGGAAGCCGCAGTGTGTGCATAAACGTTCTACGTATTATATTTTCGTACATAAAAGTTCTTTGAAAGCACTGCACATTTTATTTTTAAGCACAAAAAGGCTTTGTGGCACAGATTTTGAAGGGTAAATCCGGTTCTATAGAAACCGGTATGAATATTGCATATAAGGCTTTGTTACCAACCAAAATATGCATTTTATTACGCTGTCAGATTTCTGCGATGCGCTTTAACTGAATATAAAACGAGTCTCTTGGATCATTGAAACAGGAAACCTGCTGTGAGGTTTGATTTCCTTACCTTACTAATTTTTCACCAACGTAATAGAAAGCGGATTGTTACAAAATGTTCCAACATTCTCGTCACGTTTTGCGGTGATCTGTAATCTTTCAAATTTTCGCAATAAAAACGAGTCATAAATCACTCTTAACGAATTGGCAGCTTGCTCCCTTTGGTAATGAGGATAACTAAAAAACATTATTATGTTCGAAAATCAAATGAAATCAACCTTTTTGACAATAACAAAGACACCTAATGGAGTCAAAGCCTCCATCGATTAATTAAATTTACGAAATGGCTGAGTATTTTAACTCATTTATACCGACTCGAATTTCTCACCGTGACAGTTCACAGATTCATTTAGGTCGTTTCTTATGGATCCCCATTATTATTTGGGGATGAAATGAAAATGAAGCGCTTGATATTATGCAATATTTCGTTGTATTACCTACTTGACGTGAACAATATAAATCAGCTAAATGTTTCAAATTTGTAGTAATTATATTGTAAATATCGTAGGTCATTCACCATAATGTTTCCTAAGGTGCCTGAAGCCACCTAACCCCCGCTTGGTTTGCATGGTTAGACATTACACCTACATTAAACACTCTCTCAATTTGAGCAAAGACCCGGGGACCAACAATAGACGGAAGAAAAAAATTTATAGGTCATGATATAAATAATACATATGTACAAACGTGATACAATACCAGAATAATCGATTAGATATTTATTTCCGCCCACTAACCTTTTAATGTGCCGATGATCGATGCCTTATCTGAAACAAAATACGAAGTTCAATGACATAATACACACATAGTATAGAGTTCCCGTGTCATTAACTTTTTATTACAGTACTTTAAATTACACTACATAACAGAAATAGTGAGTATCACCTATTATATCTAGCTGGTATAAGAGCCTAAAGTAAGCGTTATGGGTAAGGTAGGTATAAAGTTTTTTTAAAAAGACTTTTCAAACGTAAAATTAATAGGCATATATGTATTAAGCAAGCACGTCTATATAATCCACATAATCGCTTTCCATAAAGTTAATAACAAGCGCAGTCAATTAAAGAGGTTAGTTCGACGTACATTAATTGTATGTAGCTCATAATGAAATTAAAGTTTTAAATTTGAGTGTCGTCCCCTTGGACGCTCATAGTGAAAGCTTAAAATATATAGGGCGTTCTAAGCTCTGCAAAACTTTCGAAAACTTAAAAACCTACCTAACAGCATGATAAGCATGTTAAATTTATTTATGCACATAAACTTTGATCCTTTCTCAACACGTTATTAAACAACTACATATTTCGCAAATTTTGACTTAAGTCCCTTGACCTCAAGATGACGTGTTTTAGAGCCGGCCAGACATTAACAGCTATTAGACAAATAACAACAACATACCGTTACGCCAGCTCCGTAACGGGGTAGGTAGACAAACAACAGAGTTAGCTATTATGTTCTGTCGGATGATGTAATGGTTTTTGTAGTAGTTAGAACTTTAGATCGAGGTTTTGATCACCGTTATTCCAATATCTGCCGTTATTTTACCGTGTATTCAATATGTTGTCTAATAACTCATCGCATTTCCAGCTGACTTTTTAGAACATCACCAATACACGTGAAAGCTGATAGCTATACAGCACTGCAGTGGTTACTTAGATCATACAAATTTTAGTAATTCTATCACAAACAGAAAAGCAAACGTACGCTTTCCTAAAATTATCTATTTGAGTATATGTTTAGAAAATATATATTTAGTTCATCATCTGTCTCCTTAACATCCTCTGCCTAATTTGGAATCAGGTGAAGTTGTCCCAAGATATTATTCATTATTGTTTATGTTACAAACGGGAGATAACGTTCATATAAGTTCAGGCTTAAACGGGTCACTCTTCGAATCTCTATGGAGAGACTTCAGCTTTACATTAGGCAAAATGCCCATACAATGTTATCTCGGATAATTACAGTGCATTCAAAAGTTAATGAGTTGGGTGCACTGCCAAATGGTTATCGCTCCAGGTCTTTTTCAATGTAATATAAAATAAAAATACTTTCAAATATTTATAATCCTGCAAAGTGAGCAATATTGCAGTAAACGTTCTTATATTTAACACGTAGAACCTTCTATTAGGTACTGGAGATACAAAAGTATTGTTCGATACGCTCTGGATACATCGCCAACGGCACGAGGCCATCAATAAGCATTACCGCATATTCACGAGCGTAAATGAGACGTTCCAAGTCGCATAAGCAGATTGTGTGCGGAAATCGTTCCGACTCAAAATAAATACACGATAAATGGTTATACTTTACTTATTAATAGACATATTGCTAAATAGCTGCATCCCACGATTCCTCAAGTAAAACTCAAGGTACCTACTAAATATATAATTACATAATAAAGTACATAGGTATTTGCTAAAACGCAACTCTCTTCCACTTGAAAATTGCATATTACAAATAAACTCGTCAATTCTTTTAAACGATTCTTTCATTTCCATTTTTCTTTGTCATTCGCACAGTACCATTAGTGTGTAAGTGCACTCAGCACTCAGGGTTAGCGACTCATTCGTGAATGACAGAACTTTTATCGCATTTAAGAATCAATTGAAATGATACTTGCAAACGTATTGACGTATATACCCGACGATATGAAACCGTTGAAGCGTTATTCACAATTGCAAATGGAGCGCTCCGGCGTGCATTGAGCGTGTCGTGCATGGTCGCGATTATCATACATCCATACTATGTATATATGTGGTGCTCCGATATGATTAAAATTCCATTACGGATCCATGTCCAATATTAATATTAATTCTCACAAGAAAACTAAAATGTTGTTGATTTTACGCATTTTCTGCGGATGCGGTCCGGCTTCTGCGTGTTACAATATGTTTACAGTTCATCTAAATATCAACAGAGTACACAAAAGGCACATGACGCAACCTAAAACTTCGAATTGATCGTAAATCACATTTATTTTTTCAAACTCTGACTCAGGGGGTCTGTAATAAAAGCACTATAAAAATGAGTAGGTAGTTAACTTTTCGGTTCAAATTAAAAGTAAGGCCCTTGGCCAGCTAAATTGATAATTTTACGTGTATAAAACTTTTTCTAAGTTCCGCGCATACAAAGCCGCGGGCTACAGGCCGTTGTGAAAATATCGTTACAAGTCAGTTGTGCAAATCCTACGTATCCATAATGTAACGTGTCGGGGCACCCAACAGAGTCGTTTCGAGCGAAGAATAGATCGTTCGCGATTATCACACAATGCTGCACCGAGCTCGATATGGTAACCGCTGCTTGGAATTCCCTTTCGTTTCTATTTATTGACATCGTGCAGATACATGGAACAGATAAAAAATAATGAGTCCGTGACCGTCTTACCAGCAGCAACTACACCGCAGTATTTTTAGTGTTATTCTCATGACAACACAATTACACAATTCTTTTTATGCTTTTTCAAAGTTCACACCGTAAAATTTTTCCTCTTATTTACATGTGAATTCGTTTTGTAAAAGTTTTTTGTATGTGGGCAGCAGCGGACACTTGTGTCACTTTGCAGTTTGCAATGCCTAAAGGAATGAAATATTTAAGCCTGTCTATCTTAAGGGTACCGAGAACATAACATTTACATAAAATCGCATACACGAAGTGGCAAAGATCGAAATGGGAGATCTTTGACCGCATTAGCAGCGAAACCTTCGACGTGATTACGCCCTTCGCAGGTCGCGTTAATAGGAAAAGGATTATACGGGACAGAGATGGGATCTTGGCAGCTTAACTCACCATACCGGAAGCGTAGAAATCAGCAATATGTTATATAAATTTGTAGTTATGAATTATTCAAATATTTTCTTTTCAATCTATCACGTTCACCCAGATTTGAGGGGTATCGTTGACTATCAAAAATTGAAGCCCGCATATTTTATTCGTCATTTGAAGATGTAATAGTGTATGTTGAGCAAATACATTTGATTCCTAACATAAACCTAGTAAATAAGAAACACTTTATTTTACAGTGAACGGTCAACGATTTCCTACTGCAATATAGGGTACGAGTGATATTGGAACGGAGTTTAATTTATCTTAAAGCGTTTTAGCTGAAATTGGGAAACCTGTAGAGCCGACTAACGTTCTGAATCGAGCTCAAATTGTATGGACTATGGCAAATGTAGGATGGATTGTTTAAAGCAGTTTGAAATCGATTAAACCATTCGAATATCGTTCGAAATTTAAATAGAAACAGTAATGAAAAATAATGCAAATCGAATCGTAATACATTCGAAAGTAAAAAAGGCGTCAAAGTTCACCGACAGGCTTTTGATTATGTCCTACCCAAGTCTCGCTAATAGAACACGGATTATATGGGTCAGGATTACGTTGAGGCCGAGTTTCATTTAGCTTAAGGCGTTCTAGCGGAAAAGTGGAGGACGCGTGGAGTCGTATAGTGTACCTTTAAACCGCGCTAAATATAGTCCGTTAATTTAGATATACAATTTAAAATACATTCGCAAGATCTGTTACTATAACCCTAACAATTATTATTTGTCTTTTTCCTTTGTACCAACTTTTATCTATATCTGAGGAGAGCCGTTTGAGAAAATTGCGTAGTAAAAAACGTGATTCGCGTGCTACTTATATCATTTCTTTTAATATTGCCTTTGTCCTTATAACAAACATGACGGAATGATGGACAAGTGGCGCTTTACTAGCCAGCGAGGTCGGTGCCTTGTCACTTGCGGGTCCTTTTTCCGCAAGTACTTAGCAACACAACAACGTTACACTATTCCATCAATGCAATGAATGTGATGTATTACTATGTGAATTATAATCACACCTATCCTCCTGTTCCATAATGCAGTTAGCGCAGAGAGCATCCTGCAGAAGTCGCACGGCTAACTAACTATACTAATTGCTGGAAAAATGTTATTTGCCGTTGGTTCTTAGAACCACCGTCGCCTGTGTCCATCGAACTTGTTCTTGGTCTTACAGTTTCATTTCACTAAGGCGCATGCAGAGACCTTAATACAATGGTACAAGACACAAAATTGATACTTTCTCATTTAGTTATAGTGAATACCTGCAACTGACTGCGACCGTCCCGTTATAAACGACCTTGATCCATGCTTAGAAGTAGCTGTAGATACGAAATGTGGTATAAAAGTAATTTAGCTTTATTTACTCAGTAAATTGTGAACAAAACATAATATTTAAATGAATTATAAAGAATTGTATTATTCTACATACGTACAACTGTATTAAAAACTTTATTTGATAATTTAATTTTTGTAATGAAAAAATTGTTAAACAGAGATATATTAAGTAATAATTATTAATTTGTATCTTAAACACAATTATTGTTTGATATCATAATAAAATTAATTAAGAATCGTAATATTACAAGGATTACTGTTTCATATTAATATGACGTTGGAATTACAGACTGTGCTCAGCTTTACTAATATAATTTAATGAGATATTTATCGGAAAGCCCTCTTGAGGTTCAATGTCGTAGTGATTGTTTGAATACTTTGAATAAACCGGTTCAGGATAGCTGCACCACTAGCGTCCGTGCGAAATACCAAAGCTTGCGTCATCATTGTTTAGTTTGTTATACAAAGTTTGTATACTGTTACTGTATTGAACATTAATTACACGATTTAGTTCATTACTACAACCGTCGGAACAACTTCGAATAAATTTAATACTGACTAATGCTAAGTGTATTCATACTAACGTATACTAGACTGACAGATACTAGACTAACGGCTAGTAACAATTCGATTCCCGCAATCGTATGTAACATAATATCACTTATATGTACATATTATATATAAAATAATATCACTTATAACTGTTACCTGCTGGTTTGTTAGTATTAAACGATGTGATTTTTGGACTAAAGATTGCGACTATCAATTATAATTGATAGTCGCAAGGCAAAGCTAGTAATTACTAGCTTTGCCCGCGACTTCGTCCGTGTTTCAAATTAACAAAACAATTATTGCATCCTTACTTTTTTAACTTTCGTAACAAAAAAATCTTAAAAAGGATCCTATGTTACTGTTAAGCCTCCAAGAATATCTGTACAAAGTTTCATGATAATCGGTTAAGTAATTTTCGCGTGAAAGCGTAACAAACAAACTTACATTCACATTTATAATATTATCGTAGGGATTTTATGTTATTCATTTACGATTTGTAGTCGATAATTTTGAAACTAGTAAGTTTAAAAATCTGAATACTTATATTATGACTAACATATATTTATTATAAATACAACAGTATTTGAAGAAAATTAGTTTTTGATGAAGCATTGTCTTGACGAGATTGCCGATTATGAAAGAGTTGTAAAGTTGTACAATGCACGGTGCGGTTTCTATTTTTCGGTTCGCGCGGTCGCTGGTGGATCTCATCAAAAATCTTACAATGACTTAACGATTGCGTCTTCTTGGAACCATTCATGATTTAGAAACTATCTGACAGGTTGATTAGTCATTGACCCGCATATTCATCAGTCCAGAATGGAGAAGAAGAGATTTAAATCTAATCCCCCCTTAAATACACACGATAAGACAGACACGATTGCGTTGGCGTTACGTATGCTAAATCGCATTTCATAAATTCAAACTTTACATGCCGTGATATAGAAATTTATATACATACGTTTTCGGCATGATTTTGTGAGAACATTTCAGTATGTAAATATAAACTTTTCTTATGTCAAAACTTTACCAAATGTCATTAATATCGGTTAAACATTTATGATGTAGCAACATAAGATATAGAGTGCCTTTCCGCAATCGTAACCCACATACCGAATTCAACGTCGTGCTGCCTGCATGACGTCGCCTCCGACGGCCGTGAACTTTATCTCGCGGAAAGAAAAGAATAAGTACATAAGTAAATGATAAAAGTGCGATATCGCAAAACTGAATGAAAAGTGATATTGCTAGACAAAGCTTGTGACGAAATATATCATACTTTATTCATAACTCTCGCATTATAGATTTCATAAATATGTGGCGTATTGAATTTTAAAGAAGGATATAAGTGTCAAATTTTATTACTTCGAAAAAATGTCTACTGTCAAAATTCATTCTCGTTTATTCGTTTTCACTCTCTTTCTTCTGTAAATGTTTGCGTTTTGTTTGCATTTTTAGTTTTGAGCGTGATATTAACTCTGTATTTCATATTATTATTTACAATCACAAAATATTTTGTTTACATTACATTAAGTCATTAAAATTGTAACTGCTAAAATGTAGAGTGTGTAAAATATACTAGTCTTCCATACTTCCGCGTGGTAAGACCAAAATTTTACTAATCACGTTTCTTGCAGCAAATGAACTTAACTGGCGTGAGCACCACGCAATCCGATCCAAATTGGTACGACAACTTCCTACATATGTAGATATGTCGAGTGGTCTCAAACATTAAACTTAACGTGTACCCAAATGATTACAATTACATATTGAATTAAGTTTCTAAAACTTTCCACTTGCCTCACTACTTAACTAACGAAAGTGTAAATAAGGTAATTAAGTGTATTTCTTACATAGAACGCACCCACTGGCACTGCTTATTACAGTTAAGCAAATAATCTCGCAGGTTTGCCTTTCCGGTTAGTTCAATAGCGGTAATTGTCGATGTTTCGTGAGACAACCGACACGACCCACTATGGCTGCCAAGAGCTTTCATTATACAGCTTTTAGTAAGTGCTTTGCATTTTTATGTAGTCTCACTGTATTTTAATTGCTGTTAGAAAATTACTTATTCATGTGGTATATTAGAGAAATGTTACATAAAAATAAGATTTCGCCAGTGAGATGCTCATTATTAATTTTAAACTGCATTGTGTTTTACAGTGTGTGTGTGTGTACTATGAAAATGGCAAAAAATCCACAGCTTAAAAGAAACAATCGACTAAAGCGTTAATTAAAATATCAAAATTTGCTTCGTATCCATTAAAAACAAAAACATGGTAGAAGCTATGAAATATTGCATTTTTTTTTTAATTTGCGAGATACCATACATATTGGTAGTGTACATCTGTACCAACACGTTTAGGCAACCCTACGGTCGCTCCACTTCGTCTTGCTAGAGGTTAATGCTGTTATGGAGGTAGCGGACGCTGGTTTGGTTTCTTTAAAATGTAGAGCGCCTTCTGTGTTCTTCATTCTTGTCCAATTTGAATGAATGATGCTGATTGTTGCTGAATGTTGTTTGAATGAACCGGACAATAGATCACTACTTCTCAAAGATAAAATTTAAACATTTATTTATAGATTACTGTTCATAGCATTATTATGTATTGACAAAATGGTACCCTAAACTTATGTATACAGACAATTTTTTCATATTACGAATTTAATGATCTAAAAATGTAGCGAACCCAATGTTTCTAATTCCTTCAAAATATATATCTCAAGTTGAGTTAATTGCTAAGAAGCGCTTATTTCTTTTCTCATCGCGACTTAAATGGCGTCCAAAAATGACGATTTACTTTAATAATAAAATGACCTAATAACTTTGTCGAGGTCGCAGCAGGGAATTGTAAAAACGTAAGAGATAATTACTTTACAGTTTGAATTGGAACGAACACCGAACAAATTCAACCATAAAAACTTTGAAAAGTTCGCAAGGAAACGCTTAAAATCCATTTTTTTTTTATTTCACCAGATATACGTGAAATTTAAATAAACTGTTGAAAAGTGATAATACACATTAAGTATTTTCACGTCACCGGTGTAATCTCTGATTAGATGCAACACATTATCTAAAGTCCTATGTCTTGTTCCGATTTGAGAAGTCGTGTAATATATTCCACGATACAAAGTTGCCCATTTCGGAAATATAAACTGCTATAATAATCGCGGAAATATTCGATCAACACACAAAAATACCCGGAACAAGGGTTTATCGTGTCACAATTATATAAAATATTATTTTCAATAACACCCTGTGTTGATTATCCTTGAAGATTGTTTACAGCGCCTTGAGACTTTTGTAGCCAATTTCGAAATAAAAATCGATAATTAATTAGTGTATCGATTTTACGTAGGAAACCCGGAAATTACGGAATTTATTTGATCAAAGAAAAAGGAAAAATTATTATTTACTATTTTTCGTTTGTCTAGAAATCTAGTCCCTAGTCCAGTATGACGTATGACGTACACATATGATATAAATATATTTATTACGTGTAAGATGCGTGTTGCGCTCCATAACATTTTCATATCACACGCATGTAACGTGCAATACGCTAAAGACATTTCGAAAGCATTACACACAAATAAATCGAATCGCTTGCTATGTAACTTTGTCAAAATTGTTAGTTGAACTGTTTTATTGCAAATCTTTAAAGTTATTTTTTTACGATAAGCGTTTGGATGTGATTACACACACAATTGAAAGGTTGCATACATGACAGAATGAACAATACATGCCTAGAATAAGCCTATTCCGTGTAGCCTTGAAGTGGTAATATCTGTCGAGCAACGTAAATATCGGCAGGTCGTTCCACACCAATAATAAAACAAATCTGCAGCAACGTAGCTTATGACACAATATGGAATTGTATTATTACAACCTCTACTAAAACAGCTGTAGAAAAACACTATTCGAGAACTTAACAAAGCGGCAGCTTGCCAGTTTGTTAGATCTACAACTAGAATAAAGTGTAAACTGAGTGCATAATAACATTGAAATAGGTACACGATTACTAGATATCCCCATTACAATTTCGTTGCTCTCGAATCAATTCCCAAGTACCAAAACCGTTACGGAATATCGCCGAAGATTTAGGTCAGAACAAGAAGGCCGAAATGAGGAAAAATAAACATTTTCAATCATTTATTGTAATGAGATCACGGAGAAATAAAAACATTCATTTGTAAAGCTGTAACATTTACTCAGACTTTTTAATTAGCCTATTATATTAATGTAATAGTTATAGAATACAATTTGTAAGAAGATGACATTAGGCCTGTAACACACACAATAAGCTGGTGTGTATATGTTTTGTTGGGCTAAAGCTTTGCTGCAACTTGGCATTCTTTTTTCTTTTTTTTAAATAGTGTTAAAAGTGGTGTAGAGACATAATGAATAATAACTTCGTTAGATATAAAGTCTCATTTATTAGAAAATGGATTGTTAAAATGAATTTCGTATTGACTTATTATCAGCATTACAAATTAGCGACACGTGTTATTTGAATAACAATCTAACTGATCCACACACACTGCATACACATTCAAAACAAACAGTGAGGTAATATCTTGTCCAATCTAACCGCATAGTGAAAGCTCCAATCGTCTAGCGCTCTAATATTCAGATTAACCTACTTAACCCTTTATTGCCAATATCCAAAATACAACTAAAAATATACTAGAGATGGAAAACAAAACTAATTTATAACATAAGACTTGCTACGAATCTAGAACGTACTCAGCACTTCTCCAATAAAATGTAGAAAAGCGGTGGACAAAACAGTATTTAAGGTATCCATCAAATGATGACCGTAATCATCAACCAAACCGTGCCCTTTCAGACACGGAAGCTCTTGAAAACTTCCCAACAGCCATTATCAAGAAAACTAACTTATTTGTGTGTGGGATTTCGGTATTCCTAATACTTAACAAAGTTTTCTTTTCTAAGATATTAAAACGGATAAAGCATTCACTGCATTACTCTTGCTTCTAAAATGTAGAGACATTGTCTTTACTTGGTTGCAATTTCCCTGGTAAATAATATTACCCACGTCACCTGCATCAATAGGGTTAAAGTGTTTCCAACATAGCTCCCTGCGGCCCTCATCCGGGCACAATCTGAGTCTAACTGTATTACACGGCTTTCGATATTTTTGCCCGGATTTATTGCCCCCGCCCACGGATTTACAGCTTTGACCGAAATGCTTACCCACAGCATTTTGTTAGCTTTTTATTGGCAATTTGTTACCTTGTATATCTTTTTGGGATTCGTTATTTCGACCACAAATTGAACTCTTGACGTGCCCGGTTCTTAAGATTCCTCGGAATAAAGATCTTATGCGGACAAGGATCAATGTTACATTGGGGATATTTGTTTTTCTGACTTTTTCTTTATCGCACAGGGAGACATATAGCCAAACGGACCACCTGATGGTAAGTAGTTACCCTTGCCTATGGACATTTGCAACACCAGAGGTTATTATATCGTATGTTTAACTTTACAATAATAAAAATCATTTGACTAGTGCAAGATCAAAAGTTTAACTACCTTAGCCAGATCTCATCGAAGAATTACTGACGTAGCGATTGATAGATAACATATTTATGTGTCATTGAGTGTATGTATGTACCTTATAATGAATAAAACAATTTGAATTGAATTGTACGAATAAAATTTAGTCGAAAAATATGCATACATAAAGGTAGTCCGAACGTTCAGAACTGAGAAACTTATCGAATGCGTGGTGGTGACAGCGCAGACATCTTACCATCTGTCTACAAAGATGCCACTATTGGAAATTGCATTTCCCATCTTTATCGAGATTTCCTTCTATTCCACGGTCCATTTGGATTATTGTTTACCAAAGATTCTCTGCATTTAAACCTGGATGTGACCACCAACCACTAATATGTAGATATAAATAATACCCGAATCTTTGTCAGTAAGCTTTAATTTTTCAGTAATTGCCAAACTAATAGAAACGTAACCATAACATTTTACGGTATATATAAATATATACGAGTGTATCTATATATCTATCTATCTTTGGTGATATTAGCCGCCTACCGAAGCTGTTTCAAATAAGGGTGAATACATGGTGATTTATTCTTAAATTACATGCAGCATCATAATGAGACGAAATTAAAATCGGACTCACATTTTGGTATTATAAACTTTAATTTTAGTCCATACCGCAAACTGCCTTTGGGGGTGGGTGGGTGTTTAAGCGAGTACCGATCTGAATACCTAAATGATAAATTAGTAATCATCTCATTCATAATATTCCTTTGTGTTTAGTAACATCTATTTCTGGACGTCCTTTTCAATTAGCTCGCTCCGCAGTATGGAAATAATGGTACCATATTTCTTAAACTTCGTGATTCTACCTTAGTATCCAGAGCCAAGAACGAAATAACTTTCTTGTGGTGCAATAAATACTGTTGTATTATGAAGTATAAGTCACAGAAAAATAACAGTTCCAGAAATGTTGGATTTACTAAATAACTTAATAATCTTAAGTAAGTATGATAAAAAAAATAACTAATCAACCAATAATTTCTTTATTTGCAGAAAAATTGGCAGTCACACAACAGGTATTAAATTAAACATATATGTATATGATCAATCAATCAAATATTAATTTTCATGGATGGTAGATATGTAAAAGGATTTTTTTTCATTTATCACACATCAAAGTCGTAATAAATAAATTTATATAAAAATAAAGTTACGAGTGTAACTATTACTTTCCGTGGAATTTTTAGTAATCTACAGAGTTTGAATTTCCTTACATTTGGTACACCTAATTTTAGCTAAATTTAACTTTGTCTTATCATCTAAAAATATTTTTCTTTTTCTTAATCTGTGCTTAAATAAAGGCTATGTTTATAACAATACGTAATATTACCGACACAACAGTATATCAACTGAAACATGGACCAAATATACGTAAAAGGGAAAAGCAGATCCCAGAAATGTAAAAATCCATCTGAAACGTTTCACATATACCGAAACTGGCAGCGGTACTCAATTCCGTCAGTATCATATGGTTGATAGAGTGCACGGAATATAGTAGCATTACCATACAAATTCTGATATTCGTCTCTGCCCCACATAAAATCTATCCGAGATATAAAGAGGGATATCGTACGTCGTGAGAGCAGATGCTTCAGGGTTGATAGATAAAATACGAGCGGGATACTGAAATATATTGCAGATGCAAGTGGATAGGAAATTCAAACGGACTCTAGTGTACTGAAAGACTGAAACCACTGTACGACTGTGTTACGGAATTTCGATAGGTTTAACGTCATCTGTTTATTATGCGCTTGATCATTTAATATTATTTCCCTTTTGTATGGTAACGTTCAGTTACCACGGGTGATATGGTGAAAGAAACGATCAGTCTTCTAGCAAAAAAATATTTATTTTAATATTGATTAGATCTTTTGATACCGCAAAGTATATTCCAAAGTACATTTCAGAGATGCTCATATTTACTCGTTCCCCGAATATAACCCGATTCCTCTAGAGACAGTAGAACTCGAGGTAGACATTTGAAAAGGACTTAAATCACATAATTTTAGATCAGTAATTATATACATATGCCCTTGGAGTATGTGCGGAACGTAAAAATTACAATTTATTTGTCACCCCAAACTATTCGCACACAAAGATTCAGTACCGTAGCCGACAACAATTCAACGAATGTCGTATTTGTCGAGCTGAGATTGAAGCCGCGCCTCACTCAGCTTTATTTGCATAGCCAACATCATTGGGGCATAATCGTCTTTCTTATTCCTCTTCGCCTGAGTATTTACACATAAATATTCCCTTTTGACGTGAAAAATTAAAAGGGCCGGTGGGTACCTAGTATATAATATTATGATACGGAAAAAATATTTCACTTCCTATACGTGTATACTCGCAAATCTATAGAATTTTATGGACGAAATATGTCATTTGAGTGCATATTTAAGGGAATTTTTGTATTTGCTGGAAAATACCACTAATTTCTATCACTTAGTTTTCACTGCCTCGTTGGTCGGGCGGTTGCTAGCGTGACTGCCGATCGGGAGGTCCTGGGTTCAAATCCCGGGTTGGGTACT
>DWDX01000667.1:0-23986 GCA_018245675.1 Agara michaeli | reverse complement strand
TAAGTGTATCATCTATGATAGTACCTATCCCGAATTTATGGACCACAATGACAATTATAGGGAAGGCAAAGAATATCGATAGTTTTTTTTTAGAAAAAAAATCGATAGATATTGTTATTATTTTTATTCTCAAGCAGTCTATATTTGATATTCATTTTTAAATATCAAATTCGATATTTACTTATTTAGGTCACCAACATTCTGTACACTGTAGCACTTTACAAAACAAATACAATGAAATTAGAATACATGGCTGGTGTCAGCATAATTATAGGCGATGTCTGACTTCCTGCCAAACTTACAAGAATTGAGAAGAATTAAAAACTAATTGAAAAGACAATTAAAATTACATCTTAAATCGATGCCTAAATTTGAATTTATAAATTAAATTAAATTAACATGAATGTCAATATTAAATACAATTATAATGAAATTCACGTGATGGTCCATATTAAAATTAACTGAATTGTAATGACGATCTAATAGAATATTGTCAGTTAATTAAAGTAATTTAGAAACAAGAATTGCTTCGACTGTAAATTTAGTTGTGCCAGATGTGCCAGAGAAAGAGTGTTTCTGATATTTATATCTGATAAGTACTGGTTCGATTAAAATTTAACAAGGAAATCATTGTTTACATTTTTGTGGTGTTTGTACTAATAACACTTAATAATAAATGAAACGTATTTTAATAATAAATAAAACTGTCAAATCTTTTGTCAATATCGATTTTTGTAGTTTGCATAAATTGCAATTAATTGCATATCGCCATAAATTGCAATTATGTGAAACAGCCAATTTGACACAGATATTGATTGTCATGTAGGAATATAAGTTTGTCTACAATGATGATCGTCACGTCATGTATAAAAATGGCTGTAGATGTCGCTGCTGAAATAAGAGGGTAAAATTGAAAGATCAAACGGTTAAATTGCGGCTTTAAGACAATAATATAAGCTTGGCATTAGAAAAGTTAATGTTGGAACTGCTCTCTCTAATAAGCAGATTCAGGAAAAAAAAAAAAATCAGCTGTCGTTTTCTTAGGGTAATTGTTTATTTCGCCAGCCATCAACAATTTTTAAACAATGACTGTCATTGCTGTCCATGAATGATCCAGCATTGTATTTAGAATTAGGTTCAGAAACTCAAAATATTTTCTTTTCCTTTAATATACTTACTCACTTATATTTCGTTATAACAATACGCTTATTATGTAGGTTTTCTGATTCTATCATTTAAATTTACCATAAGGAAAACATAACATGGCCGAAAGAATAAAAGACAAAGCCCTTGAATCTTATGAAAAATATTAATAATGTCAAATGTTTTTGATTAATCCATATCATATCATATCAAAATCAGTGTAACGATATAACAATTACTCGGATAAGTGTATAGTATACTGTGGAGATTACATATGTAATCATATTGTGTTAAATTAATATAGTTTAGGCATCTCACTGATTCCACGCTGTTAATTACAACAATGTTAACATATGAGAACAAAATAATTCTTGCACCGATGGTGCGTATTGGTACACTTCCAATGCGACTTTTAGCTTTGCGGTATGGGGCAGACATTGTGTACACAGAAGAACTTATTGACTGGAAATTCTTACGTTCGAAGCGCAGATACAATGGTAACAAATACGGATTTTTGGAAATCGTCTAGTGTGCTAATAGGCACAGTGGCAATTCGTAAAATTTTAATATAAACCGTAATCACATGACAAAATGTATTTGTTTTTTACAGATATTCTTAAAACTGTAGACTTTGTTGACCAGACAGATGGCACTATAGTTTTCCGGACTTGTAATGAAGAAAAGGATAAAGTGGTCTTGCAACTCGGGACATGCAGTGAAGAAAGAGCACTTAAAGTTGCCAAACAAGTGTAAATTGGTGTTTTTATTTTCATTATAATGCAATTTCATATATACATATGTCTACATTTTAACAATATAAAAATATTTTTGCAGAGAGAATGATGTAGCAGCAATAGATATCAATATGGGCTGCCCAAAAGAATTCTCTGTCAAAGGAGGGATGGGTGTAGCACTTTTAGAGCAACCAGATAAAGCCTACACCATATTAAAAACATTAGTTCAAAATCTTTCAATACCTGTTACATGTAAAATAAGAATCTTTCAATCACAGGAAGAAACATTGAAGGTTGTAAACAAGCTCATTAGTTCAGGTATCAAAGCTGTTGCAATTCATGGTAGAACTAGACATGAGAGACCACAACATACTGTTCATACTGACATTATAAAATATGTTTCGGATCGAGTTTCTATACCAGTTATTGCTAAGTAAGTAACAATAATTGATATTGCTTTAAATGTGTACAAATTGTTCTGATTGGCTGAATGAAAATTTATTACATATTTACCACATTAGATTTAAAAAAATTCACAGTATAGTGAATTAAATTTTCAGTGGGGGTTCTAAAGAGATAGAAAAACACAGTGATATCTATAAATTTATGGAAATGACAGGTTGTACCAGTGTCATGATAGCAAGGGCAGCCGAGTGGAACTGCTCCATCTTTAGAAAAAGTGGCTTGTTACCAATGGACACTGTTATCACCGATTATCTTAAACTTGCAGTTGATTATGACAATTCACCATCTAATACGAAGTACTGCATCCAGAATATTCTTAGAGACCTGCAAGAAACACCCAGGGGTAGACAATTCTTAGAGTGCCAAACTATGGAACAAATATGGTTTGTCAAGTTTTAGTAATTATGTTAAAATATGAGATATACAATAGAGTTCCCAATAGATCGGTGCCAGGCAACGTTCTGGACAACTGAAAATTTGGAAACCTAATAAATTATAATTGGTAAAATCACATTGTTATTAAACTAAAATTGGAATTTGAATACAAAATCACACATTTTAAATGTGATTAGATGTAAAATGTATCTGTTTTAAATTTTTACTTTTCATTATAATATTCAAACCAATATTTACATACTTGACATACTCAGTGCTACTTTACTCTTTTTTTCCAGTGCAATTTGGGATTTAGATGTATACTGTAGGGAAAAGCAACTTGAATATCAGAACATGGGTATACAAGGCAGATGGCAAGTGAATCCAGATGAATTAGAACCACCTAACAAAAGGTTTAAAACTGACGAAATAAACCTCGAGGGAGTAAAACAAATGAAGGTAAATATTCAATTACCGTCTACATTCTAAATGTAATAACTTCAGATTGGTAATTTACGTGTTTTAAACATACATACACCACATCAATATCTAAATACCATTGCTCAAAATTATGTTGATTTGGTAAATATATGGTGCAGCCCATGCGTTCATATGTACATACAGCAAATATACAACACAAGTTTATATATACATATTATGTATAATATATACATATGTATTTCAATTCAATATCATGATAACATATTCATAATTATAACTATGTCTACAATATATCATACTTATGCTTATTTTAATCTAGTTGTAGGTTTTTAATACTGCTTATTATTTCCAGGTATGTTTCATCCGTTCCAATTTTAATGACTTAAGCTTACCAAAGTCTCGACTACATACTTGGGCTGCCAAAAATGGTTTCAAGTTACCCACCTATGACACCCAACAGTTTGAAAAACTGTTTCGTACTATATTATGTTTCGAAGGAAAGAAGTATACATCTACATTCTGGGAAAAGAACAAAAAATTTGCTGAGCAAAGTGCTGCTTTAGTGTGTTTACATCACTTAGGGTTGGTGTCTAAGGAAGAACTTCTTAAACTAGGCAGTGTAATAAAATAATTCATATTTTTATGGAGTCTTATTCGAATTACTAAAAGTCCATAGTCATAATTGTATTCTGTCAGCGTGCTCTTTCTATTCTTGTAAGATGATGATAGAAGAGACAAAAGCTGTTGGTCAGTAATGTAACAAGTAGAAAGTCACTGTCTATGTCTGTCTATAGATGTAACTGAATGTATGCATGCTGTATGGAGCCATACATAGTTGCACACAATCACTCTGGAATACTAGCTGATAAGTGAACATTGATAGTGTTTAACATTGTTCTACATTTTGTCTTATATTAAGTCAAAATATTGCCTTATCTGTATTGTTTTTACAATATGTGGAATACAAAATGTATGGCGTCTTCATACTGATGTGAGTTTAATGTTATTAAAATAGGAACAATGTTAGCTTTAGGAAATCAATGAATCATTATTATATAGTATGTATAAGAAATCAAAAGGAAAGTCAGTGTGCATACTCTACTATCTGTGGATGTTTTTAGTTTTCCAAATAGAACAGGCATAAAAAATAAAAACATTTTACAAGGACTAATATTTGTTGACTCGTTGTTACAGAATTTAATTAATATTGACATTTAACAAGCAAAGCAAAATTTTATATGAAATATGAACAATTTAAAATAAACCACACACATTTTATTTAAGAGATATTTATTCAGTAACACCTTGCTGTTTTTTCATGCTCTCTATGTTTTCCATTAATTGTTTATTTAACTCTTCTAATGTACCGTTAAGTTCTTGTTGTTCAGGTATATCATTATTTAACTGTTTGAAATTTAAATAACTATTGTAGGCGTCTCGTAACCTTTCATCGGCGGGTGCGAATATTAAAGGTTCTTTTAAATAGTCAACGTTTAGGGTACTCAAATCTTCTAGAATACATCGTGGGCTGGGCAGACTTGGTTTACTATACTTATCCATATTATGTTTAGATAAGGTAAATATTAATAATAATCTATTTTCTTTAACTTATAAATAATAATTACGAATCTACCACAATTCACGTCTACTATCAGAATTTACGTCCATATTTTCTTTGCTTCTACATCTACAATAATTTGCAACTATCGCTTGTCATTGTCACCGGTCACGTCACAAAGCTTGTCAGAGCCGATACATAAAAACCGAGTTTCATTATTAATTGTTTAGTGTCGACAATCGAAAGTAACGAAAATACCGATTAAAGAAGTATTGTCACCGTTTTAGATTTATAAAACCAATTCACAATAATTCGAAAATACTTATGCACTCAACCATACTAAAAACGAAACAAACCTCACAAACGGCTGACAACTTCACTTCATCTCTTTCTTGCTAACGATGCGCGTAGCACAATAAAAGAGATGGGCGATTTTTATTAAGCTAGAAACACTATTGTGTTGTGTCGTGTCGCGTCAGAAGCTCAGAAGTATAGTTTGATACATTTTGTTAGGTTATCTCTCGCTATCTCCTCATATCGTAAATCGTATAAAAATGTATGATGTAATGGTTCTTCCCAGGGCTGTGAAAGTGTGGAAATACATCTGAAAACCAGATTGTTGTAATTCTGTTTATTTCGTAGAGATGGCACCCCAATTGCACTTTGCTTAAAATTTGTCTAGAATGTTACAACTAGATGTCACTACTGTAGGCATAATAAACTTTAACTTGATATGCTACTCTACATGTAAGTAACTAGAAATCTATAATGCGTCCAATAAATCAGATAAATAATAGTCTAAATAAAGCATCAGGAGTTTAAAACCATTTATATAAAATTAATAATCAGTCATATTAAGTCAAATAACTTAATTTTTGTATAGTACAAATCAAGTTATTTACTATATTTATTTTTATGATTTTATATATTTATATTGAAAACATGCCCAGCCAATTGTGTTAACTAACAAAACATTGCACATGTGTAGCACTCACCGTAATTCCAAGTCTGTCTGTGGTGTTTCATTATTCTCATTCAAATCGAAATACACACCTTATTTTTTTTTCTTTTTGTGTATTCATCTAAACTTAATTTTGTTTTTTTTTTATTTTATCGTGCTTTTCCCATTTTTTATTTTTGTCATGTACGCCCTAACCACCTTGAAGTCAGATTCACTTATAATGCAAAATGGGTTGCCTGGATGAAATTGCTGCTTGAACGACAAGTACGCGTATTACATTTTGCCTATTCTTTTATTTATAGATTTACTAGTTTTTCCCGGGGCTTAGCTCTCGACATATTATATTGCACAAAACCTAATATAAAACTAAAAAATAAGAGTTATCGGTCTGTTATACCGATACTACGGAGTTATTTAGGTGGATAGTTTGCGGTTTCCTGTCGCAACCGCGGCCGCATCCTTCATTTCGTGAGTTCGTGTTGTACTCATTTGCTATAAAAACACCGAAGACGTAGTTTCTAAATAGCTTTTATAGCAGTACAATGAAGATCATAATGTATATTCGAAACTTTGGCAGGCACGTATCTACCAACATGTTGGTTTGCCGTACAGTTGATCTCGGCTTCGATTCCAGTCGAGGTACATGGATATTTGTGTGTTCATATTTTTATGTTGTTCTAGTATGGAAGCATATGTTCGTATTGCGTATCTCGTTTATATCATTATAGCTGTTACGTTTAACCCAATTTATGATGGATTTTTTTATAGATATTACCACAGGTGGATACAGCAATGTAAATGAACTAGCAACAAAATTAAATTTGTTTTGACAACTGATCTGTGATTTACCTATAAAATGTATTTTGTTTAAACTAATAACTTAGTAGTACCTTATAAATAGGAAAACCTTTACTGCTGTGAAGCGGCTTACACAAAAAACGAGAAATGCGACAGTAATCACAACAGACCGACTTGAAATAAAGAGCATATTTAGTTATATTTAGGCAAAGTACCTTCTGTTCTTTATTAAATTATATGTATATTTCTAAATATATAACTTAATTGAAAAACAATTAAAAACCAGTTGGCTGTGTTGTGCCCGTAAATGCTAATTAGTATAGTACTATAGTAGTATATACAAAAAATAACGTATAGTAGTAATAGAAGTTAATATCGCTCAAGTTCGTGTGTGGTCTGAAACTTATTCTTGTGATGCACGCGGTGACCGTCATCTGTCGCCGCCGACGGGCTTCGAATTACACTCAATTTCATATTTTATTGTTGTTATCGATATCCACAGTTATGATCGATTTATAAATAAAACAAAACAGAATCTACTGTATCAAAATACAACCTTTTGTTAGTATAGACAATATGTTAGGTAGGTTTAACAAAGAAATGTCAGTAATATGTAATTTTAAAAAATGCATCTCTCTAAGTTTCTGCATAAGTGCGTTCTAACACAGTATTTGGGGTTAGAGAATTTATATATTATGAACCTATGTATATGAGTATTCTGTTTTTTGCCGTTCATCGATTTGGTTGATATTAAATTTTCATAAGACAGTAATGCGTAGCATCACTTGCGGTTGCGACTTTGATTCATAATGATGTAAATATAATGAGTTTTGAGATTTACAACGGCTCTCGCCGAGTATCGAGATCGTCGGCAGGCTGCAAACCACGAAATTACAGAGCAAAACGACTTCGGTAAAAGCACAATAACAGCAACAAACCGCAGTTCTTCATTACTGTGGTGCCCTCATATTAGAAGACCAAAAAGGCACTAACAGTAAAATTATCTTATTTAGTAAAATAATATGAAAAAGTGCATTGTGTTGTGCCCAATTTGCAAAAGTTTTTTATTCATTTTTAGGTTTTGAACTTGAAACTTGAACCGTTATAGTGAATATTTATCAGATTGACTTGTAGCTTTCTCTACAATTATCTGTGTAACATAAGTTTTACAAATCTTTGATTTTTATTACGAAATATGTAGCTTTGCGTTTGACTCTCATATAAAATAGGCTCACCGAACGTTAGATCAGTGAAGCGCATGCGTACTTTTCTCTTAGAGATTTCAACCTGCATGTGTTTTGAAAAACAGCCTCGAACACTATAAAATACGCACAATAACCATATAGGCTAAGGTAGAATTAAAATGAAATCAATATAAGAGTGACGTTTTTTGTTCCTTAAAAAGAATTGAAACTATTTAATGTTATATTTAATGTTCAATTGTTTAGGGCTCCATATTGATAATGTATAGTGACAATGGGTGCGAGGACGTGTCACACTGTTTTGTGTCGCATATTCAAATGACGTGCAACGCAACACTCGAACGCATGACATGAAAGGCATATTTTGGACAATTCAATAAAGACCTCTTCAACTCACTGCGTTGAGCATCTCATTACAGTGGGGGTCGAAAAATAAAATTACAAACTCCATCGACTCATGTTTCCACTTTAAAGTTTGAGTGGAATTAATATTACATTTTTTGTATTCCACAACTCGCGCTACGGTGGTTGATAAAGACCAACCATCCTAAGTCATCAAATTCAAAACATTTATATTTTACACTGCTTTTGCGAATTTCTCGTAGATAATTATACATTATCTACATATTAAATTCACTCGTTTTTTAGTACCTCGTCCTTTTATAATTACTAATAGTTCACCTGGGATATTGGAAATATTTATAGGAATGGAATTGAAAAACCGCTTCGGTGTAGGTGCATATATGGATGTAGGTCAGCTGGTGCAGATTCGTACATATGACTAAGAAAAAAAATATTTTCTCTCTTACTTGATAATCATAAGATCCGAGACACGAGACAAATTTGTTTACTTTTTGCCGCGTGTATGCTGATTGTTCTTGTTGCGGACGGAAGTTCAATCACATTAGCTACAAGCATTGGTTAAATATACCTATGATGAAAATAATGCTCTATCAGTAACCTACGAGGTTAGCCAAAATTTTGTAGATTTTTACGCATTTAATGTTGACATTTTATAGTGCACAACAAAACATATGGCATCGACGATCGTTTACACATAATTTGAAAGCGGTTAATGGTCCCAATTTAGAGACAAGACATCATGTAAATGAAAAACAAACAGCTATAAAAGATTCCTCTTTGAAGCGAATACAAAGCTCTGAATACTATTAGGCCGGAACGCGTGCCCGTTCATAATCAGTAGGTAGATCTCATAAATAAATTGAGAGCTTTGTATATAAAAACAAAAGGGGGTTAAGTTATTAGAGCAGGAAAGGGCGCGCGTGCCGGCGCGCGGGTGGCAGTCCGATGTCGCACTCCCGAGCTTGATGTTTAATAAATCGTTTTCGGCGACAGATCGTTTTGGAGAACACGTTTAAAATTCATCGTGTTTCTTATTTCTTTACGCGTTTACCAAAAATATTGTGTCCTAAACTGTAGGTAACTAGTGAGCTTCAAAAATTCTTAGCTGTATCCCAACGCAATCAAAGTTATCGTTTATTTAGCCTTCTAATTTATCTATATATGATATAGAAAATGACTTATATTTGTAGAAGAGTATCTCGTTACGGCAGACGGAAAATATTTAGAACAAAGTGATATATTGATTTGACGAAGCGAACCAACTGTTCCAGTTGTTCATGGGATTTACGAGCGGGCCCGAACACGGCAAATACATTTGTTAATAGACACATTAGCTGTTAAATGCGTCTGCTCCTTCTTAATTGCCGACATATTGTCATTCCTACACATTGTATGCAGTCGCGTTTGACAGGAACATAAACGGCTAAATTGTTAGACAATTTATTTTAGAGCACTTTTCTCTGAACTATACAAATTAGTAATTGCTGCAATTGACATGACAATCATTTGCTGTCATTTAATTAGTGACGCTCACTTTATAAAGTACCATCCTTTACAATAAACTGTTGTGCAGTTACCGCAATAATCCTGAACCTTATTCCATCACAATGTTTTGGTAAGTATCTACTTAGTAATGATTAGGTTGATACCTACTCGTTTGTTAAAATCAGTGTTCCGAAAGGTTTCACAGCTCTTTTACCTATTAATACTAACTAATAGACTTTTTAGCAACGAATACTTACTTCAGTCTCCTTAGATGTTCGTTGCAAATATCTCTTTTACATAAAAAAATACCGGTCAATTCTAGCGCTTAATATGCCTTCCAAACTACTTTGGAAATGTTGCACCTAGAGGAATTCTGATTATGAAACAATACAAACATAACATGTAGAGTTGGTTTTAGATATGAAACCAATAATTATGAGTCATTTTTGGTAAAGGATTTACGTTTGGCGTACGCAACAGTAAAACTGATTGTTATCCTGCGTACTAATGAAATGATGACTAAGTTATAAATCACCCGGTAAAACCATGTACATATTGTCGCACCATTGTGTTGTCATTTGTCAGTCAGGAACAATGCCAACGATTATCAGCGAGTAAGTTCGATTTAGTAAAATTTATACAACCTTGTCGCGAAGTGCGAACAATACCTACTACGTATGTTATTAATATTTTAATAGTATTTTAAAACGAAATGTTCTGATGATTAGACGGTTTTACATCGAAATGTATTAACTTAGGTATTTAAATATTTTTTTAATATACAAATAGGTGTTTTAATAAGATCTGTAAGCGCCAATAACGCTATACCGCAATACAATGTAATGATGAAAAAAAAACGTAATGAAACGTATACGTGGGCTTATTTAAAACAAGAATGTATAGGCACTTTCTAGGCAAATTTGCTATATTCAATTCTGCATAGGTATTACCATCCCGTGAACACGTAATCACACGCTAGCTTATTACACAATAGAAATGTCTGTCGTTTAATGACGGTATACCTACCTCGTACAATTAATAAAAATAAGATAAATAATTGAGGCATACCTTGTATTTGTAGGTCAATTAAATATGCGCCAGCTTTTGTTTTAACTGGATTTCTTAAAGTATTTCACAGCTAGCAGGTTAGGTTGATCATTACACTTCTTGCACTAAAGCGGTTCATCAGTATCGCATTCGCGTACCATACATTTTTCTGCTACCTTAATTACGGTTATATACATATTTCCATAAAGCCTAAGTAATTTAGCGAATACTTTCATACAGCAAATAATAGTCCTCAAAATTTGTAGCCTCCTGCGGTTGTTTTCAATCATTGTATAAAATCTAGATTTATAAAATACGTTTATTGTGTTATCATGTTTGTGAGGACAACCACGACGAGTCTGAAAACAAATGTCAGATCCGCGTAAGCACCCCGTGGCCTGACGAGCGCGGCGTTCATAGTAAAAACAATAGTTTGGGTGCAATTAGCATGATGGCAACGTACGGCTCACATTGTCGTCTCTTTATGCCGAGTGCGTCGCTAACGAGCTTCAAGTGGCGCGTGCGCGGCCGCCTCCGATGCCCTTTGTTTCAGCCCTCCCTTGCAATGTCACTAGACGTTACCTAAAATCATAAAATGCTTTGTCGTTACTTGTCAATGTTTAATTAAGGCAATATTTGTTACTCGTTATGCTACTACGAAAACGTATCGTTGGTATTAATATTTACGTACATACATATATGTCCAGCTATCAGTAATTGTGTTATAGTTTTGGAGACAAAGATCTAATAAAGCCGTTTCAAAACGAGCTCCACTATTCATCTAGCGGCTTTCCAGTTCGAGTTACACAGTTTCACAAATTTTGTAAGTCACGCAATGGTCTAGAACACTGATAACAAATTAATACAACACAAAAACAACGGTATACTAGTTTATTAAGTCGCTGGAATAAAGTTGTCCATGAGCGAATGTAAACTTTACTTGCATTAGGTACCGATCGGTAACTGTCAGAGATGAGCTAAAAGCTTTCAAAGATATCCCAGAATACACTTAAAGTACAATAGCATTGCATGTAGATAAACTCGAAATAAGGGTTTAAAAGAAATAATCCTTATGTTTACTATTATTGGAATGCAAGACGTCGCAATGTCTGTCCGACTCATGTGTAGTCGTCCGGTAGAATGCACTCGATTGAAATTTAGATAACAATGAAGCCTTGAAGAAGTTTCATTGAGGCCTCAGTTTCGCAACGAGAGGCTTTAAATGGACAAGAATGGTGAAGGACATTGAAGGTAGCCTGCTCGAGGACCACCGGGATTGTCGGTTGTCGTTTGTAGTGGTGGAAACTATCACATATTTGTCTTTTTTTATTATTATTATAGTTTTTATTTTATTTTTATTGTTTATATTATGTGCTGTCGTAGTCTATAAATAAAGTGTTTCTTTCTTTCTTTCATATTAAAACTTAAGTGCACACAATATATGTAGTCATATGACCTCTAAGACTTTTAAACTTGTATCTTCGCTTGCTAATATAATATTATTTGTAGTACCTAATGATATATTGACACAATTTCTGATTTGTATCAAGTATCAGTCTAATTATAATAACGATAATAGGTTTGTATGAGAGCATTTCGTTTTATATTACCGACTTCAACTTCGTTGCCTACCTGTAAATAAACATAACTTTGGTAATTCATTTTATGTGTTAACCCAAATTTACTAGTACCGTTTATATTATAAAATGTCCTATGTGTATCCATTCTAAGAGCAAAATAAAGAAAGAGAGCAATTTATTTGTTTTTTAAACATTTTTTAAATGCGGCTATGTAATCTAATGCATTTCGATAATTTTTTGCCGAAGATTTAAGCGCTAGAGCATATAAAGACAGTTGCACGGTCTATGATTTAAGCACACATCCACATCTCTACGTAGCGAGCTAGCGAGACGGCGGACTGTCAAGTATCCATTCATCGTATTTGCTATTGAATAGCAATCAGTAGCCGTCTGAGGATCTCTTGTTCACGCATACTTTAACAAACAGCAAACATTGTTGCAGCTCGCATATCGCACCTAGCTCTATTCGACCGTTCACTAGCGTTTCAAGTAAAATTGTCTTTAATACTCTTTGCCTAAAGCTGAAAATCACTTTTCTTAAGAATTACGAATAATGGGGGCGGCATATAATAACACAAGGCAATGAATGTTATTCTTAGCTAATCTTTTGTGTAAGTTTAAGTTTTTATACAGCTTTATTGAAATGTTTGGCTCTGTGTCAGTAATTCGATCAAAGAGATTCCACCTTAGAATACGATAACAATACATTTTTTAAATGTTATCGAGATGTGGAACAAGCTATGTTCATTTTTATGTCCGAAAATCCACGTAGTTTCTTCTACGCATTATGCACATTTCGGTAAAAACCTCATGATTAACACTGCCAATAGTTTATAGATATATGTGCGATATATACCAATCGGTACTTATAGAAATATAAAATGCAAGTTCACTAACGTAATGTAACGTAAAATCGATTATGGTAAATGGAGACGGCAGAGGCAGGTATGTCAGCGGCTGCCTGTTTACACTTAATAATACGGTTCCCAAAACAATATGAAACGTGTTGGAGCATCAGAGCCGACCATCTAGAGATGAGGAAATTCGATTTTTAACGTATATTCAAACAATTTAAACCGAATAATTATTTATCGCATGTCGTTTTCTAATTCATAACAATATTTTTATATCCAGCGAACCAATTATTGTTGGTAACGCAGTCGTTGCCGTACGTCGTAAATTCCGGAATCAACTATACACACGTAGTTTTTCGTGAAGTTATAACTTTAATAAAACATCAAGATTCTAAGAAAAAAAATCTATTATATTCACGTGTAAATTTGTCGATTATTATGATGGTTATGAACTCGAATAATTCAGAGATACTGTAGGGGCTTGATCGTTATACCTCCTCCCGTCTCTATAAGCGTCGTCACGTTTCCGATTGAACTGCAGCCGTGCTTTTTCTACGAGTACTTACTTGCCAGCGTCGGATATTATCCATAAATATAGATACGCCTCAGATTACATTTAAAATGTTGTTTTCGTTCCAATCTGGTCATAATCTCTATACTTTTAGTCGATATACATATGTAGTTTTGCAACTTACAACTTTGTATTGTCTTTTTATTTTTAACTTTTTACATACATAGAGCACGTTTAAAAGTAATTTATTTAATTCCAACGATAATGTTAGATAATAAAACCGAATATTGGAGACAGAGCCAGTATCCGACAGGCGATTAATAGTTAGCTTTAATATTAGAACAAGCTTTATATTATCTGGGCACTGAATGTTATAAAGATAGACTACAATTTTTTTGTGTTATAATATTATCTATTATCTAAAGAAAAAATGTAAATATCTTAAGTATTTAATTTTTTGTATACTTTGCCTCTTACATGTAATTTAAATAACTATCTGTAGTCAAATAGATAGCGTGATTGATATTAATTACTTTTCTATAGAAATGTGATGCAGCCTATAACATTAATCAAGCGTCTAAACGTGTACGGATGTAGGCGTTTAATAATTGTTTAAAATTAAAAACGTCATATTATGTTGAATCTTTAACAAAGTCCGTAACAGAGTCATTAAAGATCGCTTAACTCGTGTCGGGCCATCGAGCGCGCCGGTGTCCGGAACCTCACCAGAATACCACTATATCATCGCATCGGTTACGCGCCTCGCTCCGATTTTAGCCCTCAGTAAAATTGTACAACAACAGGAAGGGTTGGATTTTAATTACGATATTTTTCTATTATTTCCTCCGCTGTCTTAGTTTCGGGGCAAGGGTCGTGAGATGTAATAAATTCTGTTTTTTATGAGGTCACGGTTAACCCTCTTGATAACGTTTATCGCACATCTGGTGGAAATGAGAAATCCATTGTTCGATCAGTAATATACGAAAAATGCCAAAGATTTTAGTAATAACATATTATAGTGAAAATCATTAAGATGGTAGGGGTAGAGGTCTTGACTCCGCTGTGACATATTACACATTCTGTTAAAATAAATTGAAATTTCAGCAGCGTAGAGAAACCGCAACTCAGGAAACTTCGGAAACATGTACCTACCACAATGTTAAAATACAATACATGTCACAACAGGTAATTTAATAACTGTTTTGATATATTTGTTCTATATTTGTAAATAACCTTAGTGGCAGTACATGCGTGACCATTAGTTTTGTTGCTTAATCTGGGACAGCCTAGACCACAAGTAGGAAATAGTATCTTTAAATAAGACAGAAACTTTATATCTGTGACCAACCTATTATCTTGTCTTCTAGACCGGTGTTATGTTGTTGGTAATTAGAATTTCTATTTAAAACTTATCATATTGTTACCTAAATCTAGTTTTTCTAGATATTATGGTACATATTTCAAAAGTTACGAAATTTATATGACAGCTAAAAGTTTCAATGTATAAAAAAATTATATGTATAATATTATTAGTGAACATTCACGTATATAATTTTATTAGTTTGCATTTCGTGATAGCATTGTACAAAATCATTGATGTATGTGAGGTAACTGTCATATCGATGATAGATGGAAATGATGCGTACGGTAGGTACCTACGACCACACCAGTACATGTCATATGAGAACTTGTCACAGCGATCTGCTCCGCCGTGCGTAAAATGAAGAGCTCCGCTTTACATTTTCAAGTGATTGAACACGAGAAGCGTGAGTTAGATAATTTTATTGATCGCTCTCCGAACACACCCCAGGAAATACATAAAAGGGTTTAATGTTTAACGACGAATTTCACCAGTTTTTAAATAATTGTACAATCGTTCAGCAAAAAAAATTCGAATAAGCATCAACGTAGATAATTTTATTAAAACGGATTTTAAAAAATACATATGGCCGAATATTACTTATGCAAACGGGAGGCGATAGGCCGAAAGGATTGTGCTGTCGCCACTGCGTATGAATAATTATATTTCGTTAGTTGCTAGACTGGATTTGTGTACTTAAGTGATTAAAGTTATTTGAATACGGCTTTGTTGCAATAGGTGTAGTATGAGTGGGAGCGCGATACGCAAATACAGATGTTCACACTTAGGGAGCGCGACTGCACCGCTATTGATCGATGCACGATTAAAATAAAAGTTGAATGCCAGATTAAATCGGATAAATTGTCCATAAATTATTACAAATATATTTAAATATGTGTATATGGCTGGGTATAAGTTTATCGATGAGTTACAAGCAGTTTGTCGAAATATGTTACGTGTATTCCAATTTCCAAATTCAGTAGTATCACGTTCTAAAGCTGTGTACATCTTGTTTGCGAATCAATGATCAATCATAGCCACGTGGCCATAGAAGCTTAATTTTTTAAGATAAAATATGAGCTTTTTAACAAAAAATACTCCAACGTCGAACAAAAGCTTCATGCTTTGCGATAAAAGTAAGCACATAGAAGATAAACAAATATTTGAACGGGGGCGTATTAAAGCATCAAAATAGCGAACAAAAACGTATTAAGGGAGGATTAGGACAGGCGCAATGTTATTTGATTACTCAGACACATATTATACAAATATGGGAACATTAGACGGATCTTCCTTTCTTCTCACAAAGAAAGGATCCTTTCAGTTAAGAGGATTTAATGTACTGAAGTGGTCTAATAAATTGTTAACAATGTAGCTTTTATAAGATCTAATGATTTCCTGTTCATTTACTTTTCTTATAAAAACACCGTTTAGCCGCTTGGTTTTCGTGGTGAAAACGCCTGGTTATATAAATTATATAAACTATGAAATATTTGAAAAAGATAATAAAGCATGTTTAATATTGAAAGGACAGTGTAGCCATCTACATTTTATTCCATATTAAACGAGGCTGTTTGAGATTATTTGCCGCTGCATTGATATTAAGAGTGTGTCCATTACAACGTTGCGGGTAAGTAGCAGATACTAATGTATCAATGATGCTTTCACAATGAACAACTTACCGTGACCAAAAACCTTTGTTATTTGGTAGCTCTAGTCTAGCAATGGACCGCAATCCGCCTTATGGAAAGAAAGTTGTAATATGGCCTACGGCGTAGGATGTTTTCCTACTCGGTGCTTATCCTTCAAATCAAAACACTTTTATTCTGTATAGAAGTTTACATACTTCTGTACCACGAACAGGCTTTCTATCTTAGTTTAATCTGTGTCATCAACAAAAAACAATCTCTTAACATTATGAACAAAACGAATATTTAAAATTGTCCCCGTGTAATAATAACCAAAATAACTAAATTTTGGATTCTATACTCAATTATTTTGAGTTTTCCAAATAATACATACAAAAGAGAAATACATTGAAGCGACGGAAAATAAACAAAACACAGCCAGGACATCGACGTACACCAGCGTTGCGGACTGTGGCTCCGACATCGCACTATTGTTAAATTAAAGCATACATTTATGTCACATAAGTTTTTAGTATGTGATTCTGATAATGATAATGCTCAAACTGTTCATAAATGACCTATAATTAGCTTTTGGATTCAATTCATAATTGTACCCAAAAGCTAATTAATAGTCGGATGCTAATGGTGACGAATGACGATGATTATAAATTAAAGTTGTCAGCAAATAAAACGAAAAGTCCTTAATATTGCTCTGTTATAATCGACGAAAGCAATCAATCTATAAACCACATGAAGAGGTGCTTACGTTTCCAACAATAAATAATGCTTGCGACGTTTTAGTAAGCGATAGATAATTGGCACACCTAGTTTTAGAAATAGTGATACTTATGTTATGTATATCAATTTACATATAACTGTGGCTTCAGCTGATTCCATGGACTATTTGCAATCTACTACTACGTCAGGGGGCGAGAGCTTTAACTCGACAGAACTGTCCTATTGACCTGATTATAAAAAAAAAAATCGTATGTCACGGTGTTTAAAGTAGAGATAAAGCTGTATACACGCGTGTAGGGGAAAAAAAGGACTAAATCGGTAAAATATGGAGCGATAAGGTACCGGCATAAATCACCGGATGCCCGTGAAATCAAATTATCGTTTACCAGTCACAGGCGAAATGAAAGGGTTGCTTTCGGTCCGCGTGACCGGCGCGACCCTAGAAACCGATTATTTGTCGTCTCGCTTTTACACTAAAGCGCCGCTGTGGCATAGAAAGTGATGCGGAGTGTTAGAGTTATGTGTACTGCATATGAGCCGCACATCAAGAATTGTGCAAATCGTAAATGCAAACAACTTTAGTCATGAAATTGGTTTTGTGGAGGCGATAAAATAAGTTATTATTTGTAATGAAAATGTCATGACTAATCCACGCGTCCCCCGTTAGTTACAGGCGAAAGGGATATGAAACATGGGAAAATTTGAACTTTCTTTACATCTTGAAAAAACGGTAATCGAAAAAATATTTGCACACTTGAGAGCTTTAACCAGAATACGTTGTAATAAGTACTTATGAAATGTATCAAACTGCATTCCGACAGTCCGGTAGAAAAGGTGGCGGCCATTCTAAAAGGAGACAGTGGAACGAGAAATGATGTTGATGTGATAATATTGATAATTAATATTATAAAGATATCTCAAACGTGCATAACAAAACAAGGCGCCGTAACTGACATTTAATTTATTTGCACCAGAAATACGACATAAAAACTAGAATTGTTAATCTCTTACAAAGTGACGTACTAATGGGAATCTCTACAAAGGGCATAAAAGTGCATTTCTAAACGGTACGTTCACGTCAAACATTAATCCTCCGATTGACTTTTGTAGACGAGGGCTCAGTTTTTAATTACGGCAAATGGCCCGTTCCGGAGAAACGGCAGCCGGTGCACGGCCGTACAATAGGAACGTGATTGACACACATTTCCTCTAATCGACGATCATTCCTAGGTATATAAAAAAACAGTATTGTTTGATTATATACACTTTTAGATATACTGCAGCATAAATACAATTAGTACCTACTGAAAGGATTATTATTAAAATGTCCCAGTTTATTTATTAGTACCTCGACGGGATTCAATCGAGAACCATAAGTAGCGATGAGTATCATGATATTGTACATTGTTCATAATTTTATTAAATGGTTATAGTTTTAACCGACTTCAAAAAAGGGAGGAAGTTCCCAATTCGACTGTATTTATTTTTAAATGTTATACCTCATAACTCTGGACTGCGTGGACCGATTTCGAAATTTTTGTTTTTATTTTTATTGTCATTTAACTATCAAAATCACAACGAAAGTAATAAATGATGTTATAAAACTGTATTACAAAAGTTTTTATTTTGATTGAAGGTCTAAAGCGATTAGGCAAATTCCTCACATCACTTCATACACCCATTGCCCAAATCTCAAATATTGATAATATTTATTTTTATTTTTATTTAGGTTTTATATTTTTATTTTAGAGATTAAATATAGCAATAGAGGTTTAATAAACTTATGCTCAATTATAAAATTCAAGTCATAGAAATTATAGATTCACAGAAAAAAAAATCGGTTGGATAAATTTAACCTAGCAAACACGTCAGAAATGCAACTCGACATCAGAGGCAGGCACGACGTTGTTGGTTGCCGGTGCAACCTTGGATGGCCGTTTTTATCTCTCAAAATTACATGCGACAAAATTTGCTTTTTACCATGTACGTATAGTGTCTTTCTTCATATTATAACATCGCCCCAAGCTCCGGAGTAGGCAAAAATCACCGAGTGCCAAATATCCCTATCCTTACAAAGCTGACTTACTTCCTCTACATACACAACTCTCTCGATACATACGCGCCGTTTACACAGTTTCGTTACTAGAAAATGTGTTCACGATTTAAAATTAGATTTAATTGTATTTTAATCCGAGCGATAAACGTCAATCAAGTCCGGGTGAGATTTTGATACAAGTATCAAGAGAGCTCAACGCGCCCCCATCGCCATTCAAAACGGATTTCGAGCAAGGGTGAAATTAAAATGTCAAAATAGTAGCAACGTAGTACGAGATATTTGTCTCCGGCTTTGTTGTGTGCTATTGTGCATTTTATGTTTTGTAAAGGCTGTCTGAAAAACGATACCATTTAAGCTTTTTATTCATTAAAATTCACAGAGTAAAAAGCGTTCTTATACCTGCGCCTGCTGCCGACCATGAAAGGTTATTGTATGATGTAAAGTGAATTACTGACACTATCTGTATAGATTTTTACATATTGTACAACTAAAACAAATAAATAACAAACAGCGATGCTAGGTTTCCAATTTAGACTCTCACTCCAAAAGTCTGCGGTTCCTAAGCAATCTCTGAATTTTAAACGTTACGTGAAATTGTATGGAAATATGTATTACATGCTATAAATGCGAAAGGAAATATTGCGAGAAGACCACACACACCTGTTCTACATAATATTTTCTGAGATGTATGAAGCCTGCAAACCCACATGGCCAGCGTGCTAAAGTATAAGTATCCTTAAACTTCATTATGACATATGTGAGGAACTAAGGAGACACAAGTCGTATAGTGGAACTTAAATTAGTTAAGAAAAAGATTGAAATATACAAATATATTCAAAACATGTTTTATTAAAAGTGAATTTTTTACATTTTCAGGTGAGCATTTCCTTATAATGCACGCTATACGCATTCCGTGCATATTGCGCATTGTTCTCTTTGCATTTATTTGTTTGGCTGTTGATAGAAAAGTGGGCACAGCGAGGGATCAAAGAGCAAATAAATAATTACACGCATTCTGCAGATACTTGCCCCGGGCTGGCTATTGTCGGCAGTCGGCGAACGAGGGCTACAATTGACATATTAATGATTATTGAAAATATGAGTCCTCCGAGGGAGTAAAAAAGAGAATATTAGGTTTAAAGTCTACGGTCTTGAAATCTGCCATTGTAGAGACAGGCTTGCTTTGAATATTTTTACCAATTATGTTAGAGGCATAGAAGATAGGCATAGAATTTTTATCATTTTATTTATGTCTATTTACGTAGGTTAGTATGTTAAATCGGCATGTACTGTACTGTAATTATAATTATTTATATTCGCTAGATGGGTATATCGTGATTTTTTTATTTCCTAAAACTGGCATGCTTACCTAAGATAATCATATCCCTTGATTAGGTTAATAATCTACTATTACAGGTTGTAGTAAAAAAAGTTTGTATATTTTTTTTTAAATATGATTTTCTTCTTAATAATATTTTTCTCATTTTTAATTGTTTACAAAAGTTAGCGAAGTTAATTATTTGATAATATTTCAAACTAATTAATCGATAATATTCAATTCCATAGCTAATTACCTTAAAATTTGAATTATTTTGCACACTGTAACAATGAAGCATAAGTTCGTTTAGAAATGTCAAAAAAATAATCCCAGGAGGTATAACGTATTAAACGGCTTTTATGTAACATGACTTATTTTAGTGTATCAATTAGAGTTCTGTATGCCGTCGACGCAGCGTGGGGCGCGCCGCGGGGCCGCCGCCCGGCCCTCGCCGCGCCTCGCTCCTACCCTTTGTGCGCGCGCAAATTGATCGCGTGTATTTTACGTAAAAATACGAAAACACTATTGCACTCGTTAATGTTGAGCGTTATATTGCCATGTGCTAATGACGTTTTTACGCCACACCCGCTGTACATTCACATTATCATACTTAGAATCAAATATAAAGAGCAGACGCATTTTGTTTCTATCAATGAGCCTACAATACCCGTTCCAAATATGCAACTTATAACTACGATTAATTGGTTACAACGTTGTAAATCTAATAGTTTAGTAGATCCCGAAACACTGATTTATCTAATGACATAACTTATCTTAATTTGTTCTATCAGTTGCGCTTAAGTAAATTATATTGTTTTTTGAACCGTAGTAAATGAGCGCTTACGTTAGTTATATTATGTTTTTTGAACCGTAGTAAAATCGATATTAAAATCGATGTAAATAAAAGCGGGGTTGATATAGTCATTATTTTATTTCATAAATATTCAGTTATAATAACAGATCTACGAAAAACTTGAAACGTTTGCTATTATTCTCAAACTTATTTTTTATCTTATAATTTTATTGGTGAATAAACAAAAGCTTGTCTGCACCATATGGTTTACTGTACAATAACGTTTAGACGTAAAAGCAATTACGACCTCATTCGTAGCGGAGCTGGACGACCTGCTGCGCTGCGCTACTCTATAATTACGCCGTGAGCGACATTTTCGAGGCTTTTGAAAACGATAACACGGAAGCTGTTACGAAAACTTAAAAAACTAAGTAAGTATTGTTACTGTAATGCATTTGCGAGTAAATATTGAAGCAGTACAAAAGCCGTCCCCGACAACCCTTGAATGAGGTCCGCGGGGTGCCATTAGATCGGCTCAAAGAGTTGGGTGTAGCCCGCCAAGCAGTCGGAGGCGACTTTGTAAATCTAATTAAAATATCAATATGTTCGCAACGTCCGCGTTAACAATTTGATTTCACGCTTCCCGCCCTCCGCCATGCAACGCTTGCTACTACAATTTGAATATTAAATATTTGTTAGTCTATAGAATATTTTTATAGCCGACGATCTTTTTTAAACAAAAAAAAATTACAATATTTAATAAATAAATAAAGAATCCAACGCCAGTTTTTATCAGATTTTCAGAATTAATTAATTGTAAATAATAATTATTATTTTATTTTATTTTAATCCTATGACTTTTACTTAAATTTAGAACAAAATTTATATTTGTAAATAGCATTAAGCGACGATGAAGTTTTTCATGAATGTCAGCAGTGGACTTTAGAGAGCCGATTCGCTACGAGGAATGTAATACGAAGAACGGATCAGGATTACCTCTGGTTCGAGCGTGTGTGATGGCTTTGATGAAATTAGAAGAAACAAATGGACGACCTCGGAACCGTAGCCGATGGCAATCCTTAGTGTCTGCTTCCGCCTGTTTCTAATAGAGCTATAGATATATATAGATATATAATTATAACAATTGTTTTTTACTTAACTGCATTACCAGTGAGAATAGTACTTATTTATAATGCCTTTATAGGTACGTATTAGTCTCTCAAAAATAAATTATATTACGTCGATGTACATAACTGACTCACGGACACAAGTCAATTTGGACATCAGTCAAACTAAAATGAGCGTCGATAATTTTCCCGTCATGATACGTATTTGCACACAATAACGTCAATGACTTCTCTGTGTATCTGTCATGTGTCCTTATCTAGCGATGTAAAAGAATCGACTGCCAACGTGAAATCGTTCGGTCCCTATTCTCAGTAATATAAAAGACCCAGGTAGCAATACAAACAGTAATAAAAACGTGACATATCAATCGATTTTTTGTCAATGTCGCAAATTCGCACAAATCAAACAGTGAAGTGTTAAAAATTCTCTTTGACAAAGAACTTTAGAGTCGCAAGTACGAACAGCCCGGCAGGGGCCGAAGGAGCATTGTGATCAAATCATTAGTTACTAAATGTCAGCCCGATTTCTATTTCGACACTCGCCTTTGAATCTACAAGAAGGTAAAAGCGTAAACAACTTAAGAACGTGATTTATTATTTCCCTTCAGACGGTTTAACGTATTTGTTTTTCACCTGCGATATTGTTTTGTTTAGGTAAATATTTATTTAAATGGCTAACAGTTAAAATTCGCTTTGGTTCTCAGGCGACGTACCGCATCAAAGACTTCTATGGTAAAACATTAGGATGTATGGAAACGAAAGATGCCTATGGATTGCAATGATATTCTAATTTGGTGTAATGACGAAGCTGGATTTTAACGTTCAATTTCAATTTTTTATATGAATATTTTGTTAATTATATCATGCACAGCCACTAAAGAACAAATGTTGCGATGCACAGCTTGCACGATATTTCATCGCAACAGTTTCGCAAAAAATGAACCCTTTTTCTTTTCTATTACAATTGTCACCCTTTCATTCCTATTTCAATTAAATAATGTCTGGTCATTTGGGGCGGTCGCGGGGCGCGGCGTGCGGGGCGCGGGGGCTAGGGGTTTGCGCAGAGCCATGCTCGCGCCTCCCTCGACCCTCGGCGCAAAGTGCGCGTCATCCTGCGAGCACATTAATCACATCCATTATTAAACTTGTTATTGTGTTGATTTGAAGATAACGCGTTATAAACGGTGCCGTCCGCTCACAACAATGTAAGCTTTCTGTAATGACGTGTAAGCGATCTGCTTGGAGAGCAACCGGCCCAAAAAAACTATGATTAATAGTACGGCTAGGCCTTTCAATAACTATAAATCCGATTACGAACTGTAAAATAATAACGAGCCACTATAAGTCGTGATTGTTTCGAATTTGCGAACTTTTGGAACGAAGTTCCTTACGGCAGGCTTGGAGGGGATAGGGATTTCGCTGCGTGACCGAACTGAAAAAAATGTGATA